>MNCI01028403.1:417656-464672 GCA_015680685.1 Gnetum montanum | reverse complement strand
GTTGATGCGTAAATTTTGGATACGCCGCCAACACCTATGAAAACTCGTTTTAGAAGACTATCGCCTAGGGCACCTGCTGTATGGGTATGAAAACCCGAGAATAGTCTCACCTGGAAAGGGCTATGTGATAAAACAATAATAACAATATTTTAAAGAAAATATTAAAAACTTTAAATTTAATAAGAATATTGAAAAGTTAAATAATTTGGGTAATTTAAAAATGTACAATAAATAATTCAAAATAAAATGCAAATAATAATATGGAAAACTATAAAAGTTATTGCTTTTGCGCATGGAGATGGCAGAGAGAAAAATTTGTCTTGTTGTTTGAAAGTAAATAAATAAAGAACAAAATGATGTTAATGCTATTTGTGTTGCCTGTGTCTCTATCAAATTTCTGTTTATAGGCAGAAAGAAAGACTTACCTGTCTCTGTCAAATTTCTGTTTATAGGCAAAAAGAAAGAATTTTACTGATACCCCCTCACGGTGTACGTGTTGGCACTGCTGCTATTGGGGGTTAGTCTCTGCCGCATGGGCAAAAAAGAAAAGAAAATGTGTTTGTTTCTGTCTGAGAAAATAGAAAACCATCGTTCAGCAGGCCAAGCACTAGCATCTGCAATCTGCCTACAACTACTGTTGATGTTCACCGCGCGTTTCACGCTCCTACCGTGTTCTATTGCCTATCGGCAGATGAGAGAAGACTGCCGAAAATGCCTTTGCTGTCGGTAACTCTGGTGCAGATTGTTGGAGTATGTGGTGCAGAAAAAGGCTGCCGAAAAGCATTGCTAGAGCGAGTGAAGGCCCTGATTCGTGCTCCACCCTGCTGGCTGCAGAACAGAAAATGGTTGTTGCAAACTTTGACTCTGCCCCCCTCTTTGGCTTTGGTTGGCTTCGTTGTAAATAGCGGCGTGAGGGTGAAACCCTAACCCTAAACCGTCATTCGCCATCCACATGCTGCATCACTATTACAAATGCTTTAACAAATGTTTGTAAATATGTAATTCTTTTTTTAAAATGGAAATCAATGTAAATATGTTTGTAAAGACATGCTATTTTGTTGGCATTTTTTAGGTGGCTTATCTTTTCTCTTGATTTTATTTTTATTTTTTTTAATTTTTTATTATATATATATATATATATTTTGTTGAATTCCTATAAATTTGATTTGTGCATTTTAACTACTTTGCAACTATAATTTCCTACAATAATTTCCTACATGTGCATTGATAATGGCCCCATGCGTAGCATGGGTGAGGTTGACCTCAACAAAAATGAGAACTGAAAACTGAGAGGCTGTACGTGATCAGCCCATTTAAATCTCCGCCAAGATCAATTCTCCTGAAAGGTACCAGTACCAGAATGCGTCCACGGCGTGCCCATTGGTACATTCCATGCTTCAATTCGATCACCTGAATCCCTGATATGAATGGATCTGCCTCACTAATTCTGTTGAGGCAAACATACACAATTCTTGGGTTTGTCATCAGAACCTCTTCATATTCATAACTACTACCATATAGCTTGTCAGATTCATAGAGCATATCCGTGGTCTCAACAGAATACTTGAACGGTCGGGCCAATTCGTACGATTATTACTAACCAAATTATTGATAAACGATAGTCTGAGCAAGTAGCGCTGTGAAGAAGAGACGGGAATCTCATAGCAAGACTTGTTCAGAGGTTTGGGACACTTCTCAGATTTTGGAAGGAATCAAAACTAACAGACAGATTTTGAGATACACGGTGTGTTTGGCCGACTTTGATATACTTTGTATCCGGTATCCAAGACAGTCCTCTTTTATCAGTAAAATTGGATGTCGATCCGCAGGCAATATTCAAGAACCCTGCAAATTCTTTTACCATCCGAATTCATTATTAATCATTACAAGTGTCTTCAGATGAGAGAGGGAGAGAGAGAAAGGGAGTTTCAGAGTACCTTGCAGAGCAAAGCAAAACAAGGAAAGAGCAGGTTATGGCTTGCAGCCTCATTTCTTGGCTCTGGCTCTGGCTCTAAAGTTTCGGGTTGCATTCAATATCCATTAACCTCATTTGCACTGTAAAATTTATACCGATGAAAGAACAACCAGGGAGAATAAGGTTTGTACAACTATTCTTCAGGGACCTGGGTCTACAGCATTCTGGTTATCAACTTTTCAGCTTGGAACTGTCGGATACCGCAACTTTGAAGTATCACGTACGGCATCTAGCAACAGATTCATTCTACATGGTTGTGGAAAACTCATTGACCCTCGTGCGTAAAAACTTGCAATTACCAGTAACCAGTGTTTCAGGGGAGCTATAACCGGATGTCAGCCACCATCGTTTAGATTATAAAAAATCTAAACGACGGTTAAAAACACTATTTAAACAAATAAAGCTCTGGTCACTGGTCAGGATCAGCTCTGACCGTGATGAAGTCACATCTTTGTGGTCCAGATACTGCTTTGGAGTATTCAAGATAAGGCCAAGTCATGTGACGCCAAAAGGGCAACTTCAATTTTCACGTATCTTTTACAGTTTACTTAAGCCGCCTGTCTATTCAGAAAGTAATTTTTGAGAGTCACGAATGGACCCGTTGCCTCGCTCATTCAATTGAGGCATGTATAAATATATATATATCGTTGTTCTTATGGCCACCAGAATATGTTCATATTCAAAATCGTCTCTATCCAATTTGTCGATTCAACAAAATAATTAAACAGACTGGGCAAAGTATGAGTGATGGAAGGGATCTCTTAGCACGATTTGTTGAGAGGTTTGGAAAACTTTCTCAGAATTTGTATGTAAACATACTTGGAGGACAAAATTTTAGAAACACGCTGCGCTTGGCGGAATTTGATGTATTTCGTATCTGGCAGCCAAACCAATCGTCTATCATCTGTAAAATTGGATTTCGATCCGCAAGCAATATTCAAAAACCCTGCAAATTTTTCGACGGTCAGAATCTTAGAATTCCTAAAACCAGTTTTATAAATCGTTATGGAAAGGAATTTTGGAATTTTGAATGCCTTTTTGGGCATGAATGTTCACGATTTTTTCCTTGTTTTCTTCCGAAAGTTGGGTCGACCTTAGCATGCAGGGACCGGTTTCAAATTTCTAACACCTGCTCTCAAAGTGAGAGAGAACTTGCGAGAGTGAAGCTTGTATGATCATTCAGACAGAATTTTGTTTTCTTAATAAAAGAATGCAATGGAACACTGTTAACTTGTCTTCTTTCAAAGTTAGATTAACATGGACACTGAAGACTCGGATTGTGTCATGTGCACGGGTGTGGAAACTGGAAAGTAGCACAGAAACCACGACTTATGACTTTCGAGTTACGTCAAGGATTCGACACGTCAGTTCGTAATTTGTCTCCTTTACTACTGACTCCATAAAAAGTTTTGTAGACTTTTCAAGCCAAGAAACATCAGCTACAAAAGATAAAAATCTAGGCAACTTTGGGGCTCCTTTCGACATTTCTGTGTTCTGTACTGTACCTTGGTCTATCCATAGAAAACTTAACTGTTTCTGGTAGATATAGTGATTCCTTGCAGCAGCAATGGTTATGTATGGACCAACAAGATGATGTCTATGGGTACCCCTGCCCTTCCCAAATTAATTTTTGCAAGCTTTTACCAAGGGACATGTTATGGTTTTTGAGGCTAGGGCATGGCTAATATTTAATGCAGTCAATAACCATGATTTATACTGGTTATGGTAGGCATTGTTTTTATCATAGTATGACTCATAATTTTAGTTACACAAACATTTGTAATTCTTTGTTCAAGCACAATAGCTTGAAACCATATTTAAATTAAATTAATTATCAAAGACCTTGGTTTTAAAAGCACAAACAATGATAAATAGTGTAGCTAACTAGAGGTGTTCGGATATCAAGTCAATTGAGTTTAACCATTAAAAACTTGTTAATGCACTTGGTCAACATGGTCAAATTATCCTTTCCACTTCCACATATGGCTAGCATTTCTTAGGGTAAATGATGTATCATGGCATCCATGCCTTCCATGCCATGTATGCATGCCTTAGCCCATGTTCATACTCTTATATAGTTGAATATTTTTCTTCAAAATTCCTAAATGCATGTTGTCCATAGTATCCTATATATTTTTCCTTGAAAACACAAATATTTTGACCTTTTTCATGATCTGGTTGACTAGGATTCTTAGATCAATTGTTACCATATGGAACATAATGCTATGATTAATAAAGATTGAAATTTCAAATTTAGGATTACTTTAGAATTTGTTTTTTTTCCTATGACCATGAAATCAATCTAGGTTACAACAAATATTCAAATGTCAACAACTATTCTTGTAATGGGAAATATGCGAAATTTCTTTTTCATCTAGATAAATATAGGTGAAAGTTTAATTTTTTATTATTTTGGCTGAGAGGCCAACACATCTAGGTGGGAAGGGGATGAAGTTTGTCAACATTGCCAAATCAAAACATTGATTTTCAAACAAAACAAAATAATTCATGTATATAAATAAAAAATTGAAATAATGGGCTTTTTTTTGCTGCAATAGGTTTGCCATATCAAAATTTAATAAATGGAAAACAAAAGCAAAATTGATTTTTTTTTTTACTTCATCCTCTGCCCATCCTAACTTTTCTACCATTGTTAAAAGACAACAACAAACTCATGATCATTAACAAATGTCTACAGCACAACGCCTGCCACCCAATGCCTGCCACGCACACTTACTGCATCTTCTTTGGTTTTTTGTAGTAGGAATGGTGTTGCCCATTGCTGTCAAGGCACTGCATTACCAACAAAACCAACAAAACTCGCTATTGTGAAATACCGTGGGAAGATGAACATTGTTTGGCTTTAGAAAATACTATTTTTGGTTCAGAAAAGTTTTGATTTTGTTTCCTTTTTTATTTAGAAAACCATCCGAAATTTCAGAAATTTGAGAAAGCCATCCAAAATTTCTAATTTTCATTTTAATGTAGCTACCCAACTACCATTTTTGTATTCAGAAACTTTCGATTTAATTTCAGAAATTTAAATTTTGTTTCGACTAAATTGATGACTGTAGTTCATGACATCCTAGAAAATTTCTATTTTGGTTTCAAACCTATCTACAGTGTTGCGCTATATAACCTTCCAATGTATCAATTTTTTGTTATTGTAAAGTGCATTACGCATTTTTACATTTATGCCTACGTTAACACATCAAGGTGGCATCCATATTCGGTAACGCCTAAAATGGTTACATTAACGCATCAAGGTGGCCTCCATATCCAATAACACGTTTGCATGTACGTTAACGTATCAACGTGGCCTCCATATCCGGTAACATGTTTATGTGTATGTTTACGCATAACTCAACACATTAAGGTAGCCTTCATATCCGATAACGCATTTATGCATATGTTAACACATCAAGGTGGCCTCATCTATATCCAGTAACGTGTTTACACATCAAGGTGGCATTTTTAATTTCTCATGGTAATCAATTTCATGGCAATGATTTCTAATTGCATACACTATCGTTGTAAAGTGTGGGTGTGAAAGAAGAATCCCAACACGAAATTTAATTTTAGGCATCAATGGTTGAAGGTAAGTTCCATTTGCTTCAGCATTGTACATTTTCGATTATCTATGCATGTAAATTTCTTATGTAATCCACAAATTTTGTTTTACACCACAAAGATGCAACACCTCTTTGTTTTATGTTTTTCATGTGCGAATTATACCTATGCTTGATGTTGTGCCTTATGTGTCCAGGAATCCAAATATTATAGGGGTTTGGCAATCTTTCATACCTTTGTTATTTTAGACGCAATTTATCATCAATCTAGAAATGATCCTCAACAACAAAGATTTAGGAAAGTATTGATGCATATCAAAGAAGGGAAAGGGAATGATGAAGATTATAACTTCTTAGCTGTTTGAATGAATCTTCCATCCACTTTAAGTGGATTAGATGGTTTTGAAGAATTAATGCACTTATATGATACGAAGGATAAAGTCCAATCTCACAATAAGAAGATGTTGGAAACAATGTAGAGACCCATTGCTATGTGTGTAGTAGATAAAGATCCCCATGGATTCAGAATCTTAGATGATGATGACGATGATATTGAACAATCTTTACTTATATGTGAAGGTGCAAGGGTAATGCTCATAGTTAACCTTTAGCCTAAAGTAAGATTAGTGAAAGGTGCACTTGGTATAATTCACAGTATTATGTATTGTCCAGGTAAATACCCACTTGCATTACCATCGTATGTTGTTGTTGATTTTGAATACTACATTAGATATCCCTTTGATAATCATAATCCTCATCATGTGCCAATTATACCTATGGTCAGAGAAGCATTGAATTAGTTATCATTACAGTTGGCATGGGCCATGACTATTCATAAATCTCAAAGAATGACACTAGATAAGGCTACTATTGACATAGGTTTAAGAGAAGTTATGAGGCTAATATTTGTTGCATTATCTAGAGTTAAAACAATTGATTCTTTGAAGATTTATCCTCCTTTCTCTATGCAGAGATACAAAAAGATTTTAGATGATAAACATCTCCATAGTAAAATTGTAGAGGAAGTTTTTTTTCCTTCATTGAAGGAATAGACATATTGAGTTCACACTTATCATTATATTTTTCCTTTTGTTCAACCCTATTCTACAACTTTGTAATGTTCGTTGCAATAATTATGCAATGTATTCCTTCATCAACATAGAGAAATATATAAACTTTTATTTCTACCAATTTATGTTTACCTGTATATATTATTTGGAATGTAAATAGTGATGTTATTTAAATAGTTATATTAATATTTTACCAACTTGAACATTTATAATTGCCATTTATAATGATAATTAATAACTTGAAAACCTAAAAAATTAATTAAATTCTACTCATAGCCTACGAAACCAATCCACTATATATAAATATATATATATATATATAAATTGGTTGAGATGATTTTAAATAAAATGAATTTAACCAAGATCGACTATTGGATAAGTGATGGGACGCGATATCGCATGGGCCGCGATATTGCATCCCCCACGATATCACGGTGCGCTGCCAAGTCTATAAATAAGAGGCTGCTCTCCCTTGTTTCCCAGTTTAGGCCTAGACCGTAGCAAAACTTTGGTAGTTTTAGCTCTCTAGAGATAGAATAATGTCCATGTGCCCGAAGTAGAAACTCAAAAGTGAACGGATCTTTATTTGAGCAAATATTGTACCTGAAATAAAGTCAAACTTCTTGGATAAACCTTGTAGTGCATGGATTAGGCTAATTAGGACTTTATTTATTTTTATTTACTATTTATCATTTAAATGCTTTATTAGTTCATTAAATCTCTCTCAACCCTTCTCTCTTAGTTAAGTGCCTCAATACGACTGCTTCGAGCACGTGCGTTACGCTTGGTGATCCCAGTAACGACTAGCATTTGGTAACCAAGGTTGCATTGGTTTAGGGTGTGAATGGTTAGTGGGAACGGATGCTAATGCTAGGTTAATTTAGGCTTAGTTAGTTAGTTAAAGTTAGTTAATTAGTTTCTTCATCCTTCACCTCATTAGCATAGGAGATAAAAAAGAAAAGATATAAAAATCGTATACCTCAGACTTACTTAACCATACAACCATGAAAAATATAAGTAAGTCTGGGAAGACAACGAATGATTAACCTTAGGTGTTCCATGAGGCGTGTAGGCACTTAGTCTACGGAGTTCGACAAGATCATGTGTGCTACGCTCATATTCATATGGTTGAGTGTAGGGGTACCTCGCCACTCATCATTGGCACCGTTGCTAAAGACTAAGTGTTTCTGCGCTAAGTAGAACATAGGAAATTATCCACATCGTTGATAGCTTAAAAAGAATCCTTAGGGTTAATTAAATGAAAAATTATTTAATGGTTGAATAGCACACCAAATTAAATTAAGATGTCTTCTTCTCATAAGAGCAATTCACCACCTAGGAATCATACTAGAAATAGTCGGCAGTCTAACACACATAATTGTGAACCACCAATTCCTCAACAGCATCGGTTAGTGTATACTTATCACAATACGTATATACCTGAATTTACCTTTATCCTTCATTAGCATGAATAGCTATGATGGAGAGACTTGTAAGGTAACATAGTGTTACCTCCAGATCGTTCAGTCCTAAACATGCTCCTTCATGCTCTTGCACAGATCGACATGACACTACTGAATACATTGTAGGTGATTTAGACACAAGGGATTATCATCCCACAGAAGCACAACATTTAAGGGAATCATGGCAGAAGAGCCACCATACACTATTGAATTGAAAAGGGGTCCTGCATGTCCTAAGTGAAATAGGAGATGGTGAACCACTTCTAATGGGTTCTCCATCGAATGATGTTCCCCCTCCTCACGATGGTGAGGAGGTGGGGTATCAGAACTTATGCTCTACGATACACAACCCTGGTTCTGATCCCCATGAATGCCAACTGTTCACTAAGGGAAAAGCAACACATGACAAGGACGGGCACTTGGATCGTCATCATGATCGGAGCTGTAGTCACAAAAGAGAAGGTGAGAAACATTATCATGGTGATGGTTCTACTTCTTCTTTCCCTTCATCACATCACTCACCCTCTCCTTCCACATTTGGGCACAAGCACAAAGAGCATAATGGTGAGGATAAGGGTAGGCAAAACGAGAGACCTCGACGAGAAAGTTGAGAGTGAGAACAAGGGCATGAATGAAGGAAAAGTAGGAAACAACGTAGACATCATAGACGTCATGAAAGAGATGATCATGATGAGCCCCTACTTGCAACCTGAAGTATGCTAGATATAATGGAGGTAGTTAGAATACTGACAAATCATCAAAAAGATAGTCGAATCAATTGCTTAGACATGAATAATATCCCATGCCTTGAAAGAGGATACAACGCTGATCCGCAAAATCATTTACAGGCATTCCATGATGCCTGCACCTTGCAAAATATAGAGAACAAGTGGTAGAAATCAAAGTTGTTTCCTAGGACACTCATAAAGGAAGTAGAGAGCTGGTACCAGTCCTTAGAGTTGGAAACCATTAGGAGATGGAGTACGATGTTAGAGTTGTTCAACGATAAATATCAAACATACTCTAGATTGTCTAACTTGTGTAAGCATATCCAAGGATGGAAGCAGGGTACTCATGAACCCTTGGATGCTGCCATGGGCCGATACTATGCATTGCTACATCATTGCCCAGGCCATGGTTACACATAATGGGATCAACTTCACCATCTTGTAGATGGGCTAAGGTATGAAACTAGGAGAACCCTTGGGACTTATGCCCAAGGGAGATTATCAGAACTTAGATCCCATGAAATTCATCGCTTGTTGGAGCAAGTAGCCAAAGAAGAAGGGGAGCTACAGAAAAGAGAAAGCAAAGAAGAATATAATCGTGATTCTTCCCTTAGGAAGAAGGGATTGAGATTTTGTGATGAGGAGGATGAGTCACCACTCAGAGATTTGGTGAACAGAAAAACCTTACCGTTCTAGAAGTTAATAACCAAAGTGTCGGCTAAGGTGGATCAATTGTGGGATTTCTTAGACTCTAGACTGGAGATTGTCCTAAAAATCGTAGAGGATTCTAAGGTGGAATGAGGTAGTGACTCTGATAAGAAAAAGCAGAGAGATGCAGGCCATGCACGTGACAAGGGTAAGGGAAAAAATACTATCTCCAATGAGGTTGTGGATTCTAACAATGATAATGATGGTGGATGTGAGATATGCCAATATGACCATCCTAAGGGATGTTGTCCAATCATCTCACATCTGTAAGAGTCCAGGGTGTATGCACTCAACCCAAGAATTAATAGACGACAAGCACCCCGAAGGTTACCTTATCCCCAAGGTAACCCAAGGTAGTTCCACCAATCGTTAATGTACTATCCAAGTGGAACTTCACCACAACCCATCGGGCAACATCAGTAGTGGCAACAACCACAGTCATGGGTGATGCCACCGCCTAGACAACGATATCCTTACCGACAACCTCATCCTTATGGCTATTACGTTCAACAGCCAATTTCTCCAAGTGACTCTATGGATCACACAACTCTCCAACGTTACTACCAAGTTTGGGAGTACTTTAGGAGGATTCCTTCTCCTTCAGGAGATGCTCCACATCCATACCATCCTCCAAATCCATCCTCCACTCTTCCGTAAGTAGTTCCACTACCACCTACTCCAACAATGCAAAGGAAACTCCCCACTCAACTACAACAACGTAACGCTACGAGAGCTGTAAACATTCAACTGGTTGCTGGTTCTGACAACCGCAAGAAAAGAAGACCTTTCTTCAGAACCAAAAGCCTAGAAAAGTTCTCACAACAACAAGTAGTTGAGTCCGTGCACGCTCCTCTAACAAATAAGACTTCGAGGCCCCCTTCAGTCCAATAATAGAGCTTCATGCATATGGTTATGTTAACGCATACCGTTACCTATTGGATCAAGGTAGGCCACCTTCCTAGGAAACTCTCTGATCCTAGAAGCCCCTTAATCTATCTACAAGTCACCAAGAATGAACCAAATAAGGCTCTTCTTGACTCAGGTTCTGGAGTCAACTTAATCTCACAAGAAATGTATCAAGCCTGGAACCTACCCCAACTCAAGAAGAACAATATTCAACTTGAGCTTGCTGACCAGTCCATCACCATTCCCTTAGGATTGGTGGAGGAAATTGTTACCACTGTGTGTGGTTGGTCATACCCAACCGATTTCCTGGTGATAGAAGTTAACAGTAACAATAGGGGCTTCCCAATTATAATGGGAAGGCCATGGCTAAGTACAATAGATGCATGCCTAGGGATCCACGATCTTTCCCTAGAGATATCTAAGGTAAACATTTATGGAAAGATCAAGAAGAAGAAAGTTCCGTGCATCACATACAGTGACTTAGAGGGTGATGACATGGAGGAATGCTTAGCATCTCTTCCATGTAATTGGTATTCCCTAGAAACACAAATACAAAGGTGCCTGTATGTAGCAACCACATAAGTAGTGGACACCTTGTGGTTGACAGCTGATCAAGAAAGTAGCCCATCAACATGCATGGAAAAAACTGGGGGAACAACCCATGCTAACAATGAAGGCATAGACACATTGGAATATGAGTGTCACCGACTTCCACCCCTTAACCTGAAAACATCAATAAGGAGAAGTTGGACACTTTTAAGAAATTCAAATAGACGTTCATTATTTTAGATATCTCCCTTTCCACTTAGTCATGTGAGAGATGGCCACCTATGCTAAACATTAGGGGCCCTCAGTTCTTTTTAGTTTTTGTTTTAAACATTTTTGTTTTACACATTTTTGTTTTACATGTTTTTGTTTTACACATTTTTGTTTTACAAATTTCTTTAACTTTTCTTGTTTTTGTTTTACAACATCGTTATACTTTTTTCTTATTTTTTTATTTTTTTATTTTATGTGTTTGTGTGTGTGTTATCCATCTTGTAATTTTATCATTTAATAAGTGTTCCTCATGATGCTATGAATTGTTTTCCTATTGATTGCTAATGTTTGATTTTTACCTTTAAGTTATGATGTTGATACTAAGGTATGTTTCTTTTGATATGATAGGAAATGAGTCCACTTCATCCATTCATCCACAAATTTCTATGATCTCTCTTGGCTTGGAAATGTACAGTCCCCTTTCTTCAAAATAATAAGAACTCTAATAAATCAGTGACTGGGCATTTCTCAAGCTAAGGAAGGACTCAAGGCTTGAAAAGGGTGTGACTTCAAGGGAACTTGATGCATTTGTGTTGGACATTCTCTTGGGTGCTTGGATGTTTTTTTCTTGATTTTTCTTAATGTTTTGTCCTTACCCAATTATTGGGAAGTTGAGGAAATAAAAATAATAATTCTTTGCATGGTGTGGTTCTCACACATAAACACATAAAAAACAAAAAAAAACAAGAAGAAACAAAAAAGTGAGAATTCAAAGCACACCCCTTAGACAAAATAATCCCTTGGGCTACAAGCACTGGTTATGGAACAAAAATAAAAATGTTCCCTCTAACTAAGGCCCTCCTCACTTTCCATTCTCTCCTCATTCGTTTCGTTGGAATGGTGGTGGCTCTTGGGGAAGGCATTCTTGTAATTCAAGTGGATGGATTGGCCGAATGCATTAATGCGAAGTCACTGGATGTGGTTTGTTTAAGGCCGGAGTTGAAATGAGATTTACGAAGTCACATTAATCATTAAACACACAAGGGGCTTTACACCACCTTGTTCTTGAGACTCCATTCCATTCTCTTCTTTCCATCATTCTTCCTCCATTATTCATCTCATTACCAGTTGTATCATTAGTGTATATTTTGGTGGATGCATTGTTTTTTTTTGGTAAATTCTTACAGTTAAGAATTTAACTCTTATTCAAAATGACATTCCTATAGCCTATGGACTCTTTGAATGTGGGTTTGTTAGGGCATTAAGGGCATGAGCCTGGTTTGGGGAGGACCCACTAGCATTCCTATTTGGTGCACCAGTTAAATTCTTTCCCTTAACATTTTTGCAATCCACTCTCTCTTGTTCATTTCCATCTTGACATCCATTTCATTAATGTTATAGTTGTCTCTTTTTCTCAACCTTTCTTGTTCTTTTTCTTCCTCAATTCTATTGCTACCGGAGGTTCGCTCTTAGTCATGGGGATCCTAGCCCAATTTTTTCGATTTTCTCCTAGCCCCTACACCTTTGGTAGTCACCATTATTATATCTCTAGACCCGTATCAGCCATACCACAACTTAGCCAATGGACCTTTCACCGAAGCAAGGTATCAACTGCATTGTAATTAATTCACCCTTGCTAATATAAGATTTTTTTGTGTGTGCAGATGCAATCATACAAAAAAAAATTGGATCTGGAGGGAACACTTGGAATGGATCGGTGCTAAAGTAGCTACGCAAGGAATGAGATTGATGGTGTGCTTGCAGATGGACAACAAAAGACGTAATCTTGACATTGGCAGTAGGAGACTTCTTTTCTCTTCTCTCTTCTCTCTCAGCTACCAAATGAGGCCTGATGTCAAATGTATAACGTGTTCACTCTTGTTGTCATGAACACTAGTTTTGTCTTTTCTTGTAATGATGATCCATTCACATGTCATCCCATTCACCATTAGTTCCATTTCAGTCAATAATCCCATACCCTCCCAATATTTTGTAAGGAACTAGAGGATGAGTTTTCATTCAGTCATGGGGGTATGATGGAATGCAATATCGCATGGGCCACGATATCATGTACATGATATCACGTCCATCACGAGATCGCATCCCTCACGATATCGCGTACGAGAGATCACATCCCTCTCAATATCGCATACACGATATTGCGTCGTCCGCCGCGATATCGCGGTGCACCGCCAAGTTGATAAATAAGAGGTAGCTCTCCCTTATTTCCCAGTTCAGGCCTAGACCATAGCAAAACTCTATCATTTTTACCTCTTCAGAGATAGAATAATTTTCATTGTGCCCATAGTAGAAACTCCAAAGTGAATGGATCTTTATTCGAGCAAATATTGTACCTAAACACAAGTTTGTGTAGGAAAATAAAGACGAACTTCTTGGATAAACCTTGTAGTGCATGGATTAGGCTAATTAGGATTTTATTTATTTTTATTTACTATTTATCATTTAAATGATTTATTAGTTCACTAAATCTCTCTCAACCCTTCTCTCCTAGTTAAGTGTCTCAATACGACTGCTTCGAGCACGTGTGTTACGCTTGGTGATCCTAGTAATGACTAGCATTTTGTAACTAAGGTTTCATTGGTTTAGGGTGTGAATGGTTAGTGGGAACGGATGATGATGCTAGGTTAATTTAGGCTTAGTTAGTTAGTTAAAGTTAGTCAATTAGTTTCTTCACCCTTCACCTCATTAGCATAGGAGATAAAAAAGAAAAAATATAAAAATCATATACCTTAGACTTACTTAACCATACAACCATGAAAAATATAAGTAAGTCTGGGAAGACAACAAATGATTAACCTTAAGTGTTCCATGAGGCGTGTAGGCACTTAGTTTGCAGAGCTCGACCAAATCATGCATGCTACACTCGTATTTGTATTGTTGAGTGTAGCGGTACGTTGCCACTCATCAACGAGGTAACAAGATATCTAAAAACGAAATCACTCATCCATCCTCTATTTCTCTACATCTTTCCCAATTTAGTTTTACCCTCTTGGTAAAGATTGCTTTGGCTTTGTCCTTCAACTCATGATAATTTATTAACCAATTGGCTAGGTCTAAACCAATGTCCTTTTGTCCATGGTAGCACGCTTTAACCACCTTAAGTTCTAAGTTTGCCACATGAAGTTTCCACAAGGTAACTTTTTTATCCACACACTCTTTCTCGTATAGTGCATATATGGTTGCTACCTATTTCTCTAACTTAGTTGTAAGCTGACCTACTATTAACATGGCAAGGTTGACATATATAAGGTTAGCCAATGCCATGTATTCTTTTTAAGTCTTCAATCTGTAGGTCTTTATTTTTCACCTTGGCTTGGTGGACTAGTACATAACTATCCAGAATTGGTTGCCAATTAGGATTCTGTGTTGTCATGGACCTAATGTGAGCTTTAGCCATCTGGATTTCGTTTTCGTTTATCTACTTGTACATGCCTACCTACTCTTGGAAGTGTTCTTTTAGTTTCTCATGCTTCTTGGCCTCATTATGCCATGCACTTATTTCAATTACAAACTTTTGTCAAATAGCATGAACCTCCTCCATTGAGAGGATTCTGTTCTCTCTAGTTAATCTATTGATATTTTGGTTGACCCTCATTAGTTGTTCTGTCAACTAATGGACACTTTCTTATAGATCATTCTTTTTTTATTTAATGGTGGTCAACCTAAATTTCTGTATTGCAAGCCATTTATTTTCTCTTGGGTGACGATCAATGCCTTTTTATGAGCATAGGATTGTACTTCTACAATAAAGGCATTCTAGACTACCTTCTCCTTTTCCTTCTCCACAACTTTGTTCTCCTAGGTTAGCTTGATTAGATACTCTATTCTAAATTGCTCCAACTAGTCAAGTGTGACAAACTAAGTAGTATCATATCATTTACCTCTCAAGGTGGCTAGCTCTTGTTGCAACCATTGCACCTCTACTTATGCATGCTCTGCCCTTGTCTCAGTCATGGCCAACTTTCCTTTGATGGATATGAGGTCTGATTATGCAACAATGACATCACTGAAGATGTCAAGTAGGGTGGTCATCACTTGCCCTATCTACAATAGTTGATCTAATACATCCTTATGCATCAAAGGAGTTATTGAAGTCCTAGTGATTATTTGTGCATTTCTAGTCCTAATCAGAACTACTAGGGGCACAACAAACACATTGAATGATTCTTTGATGTAATATTCAATCAATTTTACTATGTCTGCTTCATCATGATGCTACATTACCACTACTATGGCACCTTGTCCTATTTCAAGCATCACTTGGAAGGATGCGGTGTTACTAGATATTTTCTATGACCACTGGGATTCTTCTCTTGATTATAACAAGATATTCCCTCTTGTTGGATCGACTAAGATAGTGGGTTTCATGGCATCATTAATGACTTTGAAGAGGTTAGATTCCTCTTTGCTTCCCCAATAAGATGTTTTAGCAATCTTCTACAAAGGGCTCATTTCTAGCCTATAGTCTTGTGGTGGTGGAGGTGGAACTTGTGGCTTGCGACACTATTTAGGATCTTGTTCTACTTCTTTCTTAAGTTCTACTTCATTCTTTAGTTCTTTCTCCTCACCAAAGTCTTTCCTTGGTGTTGTTGGTTTCAAAACTTTCGCAAAGACATGTTTTGAGCATTCTTGGGGATGTTATTTGTATACCCTAAGATTCCAATGTGTTTTCATAACCTTTGGATTAGGTAAAGAAATGGAAGTGTTGGCTTCCCTACCTTCATTTCTTCAAACCACCTCTAAATTTCTATGAAGTATAACTAGGGAATGTTGGCCATGTATTTACCCATTAGTATGGCACTTCCCTTGGTAGCATATATGGACATCCTATTGAGCCCTTTTGTGGGAAGAGATGATATGCCCTTATCTTGAAATAGGTCCTCTCCTCTAAAGTTAATTTATGATATGCTTTGTCATCCTTATGATATGCCTATCTTAGCCACAAATTTCTAGTGTTGGGGTTAGATCTTGTTGATAGATGGGCTAACTTAGCCTCCTCATTTGTTAGATTGAGAGCATTGGCAATTGCCTTGATCAAGAATGAAATATTAACTATATAGATATTGACAGTGGTGCCTTCTTCTTTATTATAATAGAATTGATATGTTTCACTAAGATATCACTTTCCACTATCTAAAAGAATGGGCCACAAGGGTGATGCCTAAACTTGTGTACAAATCACCTCTAGAGAAAATTTCATAAATGGACCGAAATTCATCTCTACAATGATCATGGTTAACATGGATTTTTCTTGAATGGCCTCAAGGCATTCTAGGGACAACATGAGGCATTGTATCTACATAGGAGCTTGTGGTTTTGCAACCTCTCCTTGGACCAATTTCCTAGTAATAGGAGCCTCTTGATGAATGTTGAAGGATTGGGCTTCCTACTCTTCATGTTATGCATGCTTGCGTTGTTGGCCCCTACCACCTTGTGGGCATTTAGCTACTCCCTACAAAGGTCTTGCTTGACCTCCTATTTTTGAGGCCATCTAAAATCAATCAAAGATGGGATGTTACTAAGGTGTTTTTATTTGTCATTAACAAGTTTATACCTTAGTCTTGACCTTATGTCCATTAAGTTCTTT
The DNA here is from genome assembly GCA_015680685.1 of Gnetum montanum. Classification (NCBI taxonomy): domain Eukaryota; kingdom Viridiplantae; phylum Streptophyta; class Gnetopsida; order Gnetales; family Gnetaceae; genus Gnetum; species Gnetum montanum. Next base: position 447,886 of record MNCI01028403.1, on the reverse strand, counting down.
AGTTCTTGTGATTGTAGAGTTAGAAAAATTTTCGGAAAAATCTCTCAAAAATAATGTTTATCCTTCAGAGTTGGTTTCTTTTTCCTTATTTATGGCCTATTATGATGGTTATGATCCATTGGGTTAAAAAATTAAGGTTTCTGGCATTAATATGATTGATAATTTATTACAATGCTTAAGGTTGTTAACACTCTTATCCTTATAATATCTTCTAGGAAATAGCAAAATTTGACAAATTGACGCAAGTTTCCCATGCAACTCTGGGGTCAAATAGGTTCAAACAGTATGATAATTAGAGCAATATAGAACCAAATATCGCAAGTAGAACTTGGTTGTGTAGAGCTCTAAATCATGAGAGAAAATGTAAACTCCCCTAGCTACAAATGAAGAGAATGGATTTTGGGCACCATGGGGTTGCATATATATAGGTTTTCGAGACTCGATATTGAGTATTCAATGTCAAGGCCAATCAAATATCAGGGTCCATGAATATGCATTAAATGGGGTAACTGAGCATGGAAAATAAATCTCTGTGATTGATTAGAAGATTTAAGGTTAGGTCCATAGTTCTGGGGTATGTAGGAAATTAGTTTGAGGTGCTAGAAGTGTTAGAATATGGAGTTGTTGATGTTAAAAGCTTAGGAAGATGTAAGAAAAGGGGTAGTATGCCGATGATGTGGAATGTATCAATTTACATGATAAGGAAAAGCATGAAATTTAACAATGAAGTGCTTGAAAGGTGAAAAATGATATGGTTGTATACACAAGTACAAGTCACACTAGTTACACAAGTGGGTCCTCCCCAAAGTAGGCTATAGCCTATAATGCCCTTATGTAACCGCACCTAAAGATTGGAATAGGCACCAAGGGGGTTGAATACAATGCATATTTGTGAAACAAGACACACATGTTAAAACCACCAATTTGAAAAAATAGCTCTATGTTACATAAAACCACAAGGTAAGATCACATAAATACTGAGATGAGATGGATAGTAGAAAGGATTGCAGAAAGTGGGATATGAGGTGTCTTACCATAGGCACAATGAATCCTTGTGTGTTATTAATGATTAAGTAATCATTAGCCCTTTTTTCCAAGATTCAAACAAAGTCCAAACCACATTTCAATGACATTGCACTATTTTATCACTTCATTCAACAACCATAAGACTACCATAGTTGCAAGGAGTAACATTACTTGGTGTTTAGCCTAAGAGAGGGGCTTATTGAGGGCATGCTTTTTTTTATGGAAATGTAATCTAAGAAGCCACTAACCTTCATGCATGGATACATCTCTTTTCAGTGAAACCCTTGGAATTTTATTTAGTGACCTTTTTATGATACTCTTTACTCCCATTTTTTCATTAGATCTACAAGGATATAATTACAACCGAAGAAACATGATAGAACATAGAGAAGTGGCCAAAGAGAATCCACAAATCCCCTTAATGTCACACCCTTCACATTCCCACTTGGTTCTACACTTTTCTATCTAGGCTTAATGATTATGAATTTATTATTAGTTTTGATGATGTAGAAGAATATCATTATAGCTAGAGTAAGAACCCCTTATTAATGGAATGAGTGGATGGATGACATGGTTGCACTATTCGAATAATCAGTTCCTCATGACTTGAAAACATAGAGAAAACCTCATCTCAATGGGCTACATGATTTTTTTATTCACAAGTGAGATTACATAACAAAGGGAATGAAAACAAAAAATGGAATAAGTTAAAAAGGATAGTAAAAGTTGTATCAAGAAATAAGAAAATGACAAAAAATTGTAAAACAAAAAGATAAAGAAACACTTATTAAATTATTAATTCTAAGTGTTAGAATGAGGGGTTTTCCACGTAGATAAATGGTTGGCCCTAGCAAGAATTAATAAGTAGATAGTTAGGATCTGTGCATGTATAAAACATTGGTAATCTTCCATTTTTGAGCCATTAGGTGTCTCTTGGTTTAGTGGTAGCTATGTAGACAAATTGTTGTTCACACACTTGATTGGTAAACGTATGGTGGATTAGGGTATGAGGTGTGTTAATGTTGTGGATATTTGACTCACAATTGCATCCTTGATTATAATATGGTATGCATGAATTTTTTTGTCTCTCCACACTACGAGAATCACTACTTTGGTTTGGTGTTGGAGCAACAATGGATAGTGGCCTTTCTATAAGATTAGAGGATAGTGGTGATGGCAAGGAAGGCATTGAAGCAAATTGACACTGTGTTGAATTGGGTCATGTGGTTGGTCCATGAATGTTTTTCTTTTTCCTATGCTCCTTTCTAAAAAAATGATGTTTTTGAGTTTGCTATGGGGACCTACCAATATTAGCATTTCTATCCACATTCGTAGCATAAGTAGCATTGGTTTTTTGATATTATGGTGCCAAACCTTATTATGTCATTGGTGGTGGCATGTGATGAGGTGGAGCATGAAAATACCGAGGGTAGGATGGATGGTAAGAGGTGTGAAGTAGTGATCGTTCAGGAGATGTCATGCGGTGATGATACTTGAGAGAGTGATAGTGGTGATTTGAAGTAGAGGACATAGAACTAGTTGTAAAAACAAGGTGTTGAACATAATATCCATATGGTTTTGGCTAGTAGAAAGGATAGGGCTAGTTTGGTGGTAGCCTCCCCCATGACTACGGGTTTTCCCACTACAATTGATGGTAGTGTTGATACTGGTAATAAGTCCCCCTAGGATAGTATGATTAGTTGTGGAACTATCTATCATTACTATCTTGAAAAGGAAATCTCCTAGGCATATGATTTTGAACAAACTTTGGATTTACTTCATCTTCCCAATACTTATGTAGATGCAACGAGATCAAGAAATGGTCCTTTAGATGGTTATATATGTAGATGTCACATCCATTATCTTCGTTTTTAGTTGAGTCTATAGCCTCACTTTCTTTAGCCATGTTCCCTATTTGTCAAAAAGTGTTCCTAGTTGTTTCTTGATCCTTATTCCTCAATTTTTAGTGATTTCCTGATTCATTTTATGTTAGATTCTCCTCTACCAATTCTACAAGAGTTGTAACATTCTCATATATCCACTTTGACATCTTGTTAAACTTCACTTCAAGTTCATCAATGGGCCTCTACATTGGCAAGGCTTGTTAGGGAATCACCTTCTTGAGAGCTGTCTCTTTCTCCTTGTCATAGATATGGACCTCCTTCATTTGAAGAGTTGGATCCCAGTTATTTTTCTCAACATACTTCCATTTGCATAACTATCCTTCTTCTTTTGCCACATGCTTGATTAAGTCTCATTTCTGATGGGTTTGTAGCTCGTATAATTGACCTAGAGCATACATCTCAATGGTCTCCCTTGTTTCATTACAAAGCGCATATATGATGTGGAAAAGTTGTGTTTCCTCAAAGAAACCATCAATTAGGCATCTATTCAGTAAGGAATAATATTTATCTAAGGCCATGCCCAAACATTTATGTTGTTCTTATCTTTATCCTTGGATTTGTCTCCTTAGGTTGGATACCCTTGCATAGGTTTAATATTTTTCATTGAAGAGTTCCAACATTATGGACCACCATTAGATTGAATTTGGTTTCAATGACCTTTACCACACCTTGACTCTATCAATTAATGTCCTAGTAAATATCTTAAGCTTTTTCCATACATTTTCAACATTGTATGAGGCACAAGCATGATGGAAGGCTTATATATGATGTTGTGGACATGAATCACAGCCTCTTGCAAATTTAGGAATATTATTCATATCAAGCTTGGGTAGGTGACTTTCTTTGCAATGCCTATGAGATATCTTAACTACCTCTTGGATCTACATTAGGCTCTAACTGGCCAACAAGGATTCATCATCATCAGACATGTTGTGGTGAAAATTTCTTTGTCTATTCTTTTAATCATGATGATGTTGTCTATGTTCATTTTGATGTTTTTGATGTCACCTATGGGTTTCAATTTCTACTCAAATAATGAGCTTGATCTCTATACCTACATTCATCTTCATTATAACTAGGAATTGAAGAGGAAGAGGAATATGAAGGATTAAAAGAATCATCATGGCTCTCATAGTTCTCCCCATGGTCCCTTGATTGATATTTTCTAGGTTTTGAGAAGGTCTTAGGCCTTAAGCCCTCCCTTGGCCCAGAACTTACTTGATCTCCTCCAAGGTTATCTGCCTTAGGTGAATGTAGTTCTTGAGTGTCATCATGATGATCATAAACATATGAAATTACTACATAAGGTTAGTCACTCCAATTTTCCTCATCATATATCTTGTTAGTTATCCAATGAATGTATTTGTTATACAATGCATTAGTAGTTCCTAGTGAAGGAGATATTTTGTTGGTTTATGATGTGTGTGACTTAATATCTTTTAGAAGATAGGTCATGAATGCATTTACAACAATCATGTATGATATAACTAATCTAGATAACTAGCACAAGTCCTTGGTAACAATGTTAATGATGAGCGATGAGGTACCCCTATGCCCAACCATACAACTCACAAGTGTTTACACATGATTCAGTCAAATTCTAGGGACTAGTTGTGGTATCTAGATTGTTATGCTTTGATCATAGTTTGTTGTCTTTCCACTTGGACTAGTGGTAGCTTTGTCACATATGGTTTAGTCAAAAGTGAGGCATATGATAATGTTGTCTAATCCTATGTTGCTTCTAATGATGATAAAGAGATAAATTAATTAAGCTAATAAATAGTGGAAAGTAAAGTCTAAAATAGCCTATGGGTGATGAGTGTTCACTCCTAACTATCTGCACACACATTGGACTTCATGTAACTAGCATTGGGATTACCAAGAATATGCCATTGGCTTTCCAAATAATACATTGTTGAGTTACCAAGTAGCTACACATAAGTGTCCACAATTAGATGTACTCATTCCACTTAATGATAGGAAACATTAACTAAGGAAATAATTAATAATTAAATAATTAAAATAACTATAAATCTAAGTGAATGCTACAATGATGGAAGTAATCTCAATCTTTATTTCCAGTCATGTAACATGTCCAAGTATGTAACTCTTGAACAAAGGTGTTGTACGATTACAAACATCACACTGCAGGCGTGCACTGGGAAATAACAGGACTGAAAATCAACAATCTATGAAGAAGCTGATTAACAACTAAAAACTAAACTATTTTCTCCCTCTCAAACATGCACCCAAGTGTTGTATTTATAGGCTAGCATGGAAGAGGTGATATCAGAAATGTGACATCGTTTCTTGGGACCTGATATCGGGTATCTAATACCAAGGCTCCAATATTGGGTATCTGATATCGATGCTGACATAATGATGACTCATCAACACATTAATATATTGGCTTACATAGATCTTGACTTCTTACATAATAATAATTTTCAATAAAATCCTATTGTATACAATCTAAATTGGATATCTCTACTACTTTATTCCATGAACATTTGTTATTATTATGAGCTCTCTTGTTAATAAGATAATCATTATTCTTTAATCTACTATTATTCCAATAATGGAGTTAAGCTCTATAAAGGTAGAAAATAAGTTAATCAATTAGTTTATTTTTTAATTAGCTCATTGATTTAGGTAAATACTTTTCAAGATGCCATAGTATGATTTAGTAGCACTATTCCTATGGTGTTGAGCATGAGGCACATTGTAAAACCTTTTTACCCTCATGCCTATACAACAAAAAGAAAAATAAATTATTAATGCAAAAAATTATGAAAAAAATATTAAATATTGAATGAAAAAATAAAATTTTATAAACTTTGAAGTTTCTTATTTTTTATTCAATTTATATCAAGGTATTCAATGAAAGATTTCTCCTGATAAAACTCACTTTGAAATTGTAAATGTTGAATTCTTGTTTACCGTTATTCATGATATGGAAAAAGGCATTTAGACATGCACGTACAAACCTTAACATCTTTGACTTTTATGATCAAATGTTTTCTCCATGCACAAGTAACATGTCAAAGTGCATACAATAATTCAACATCAAAGAACATCCCTTGCAAAATATTAATAAAAGTGACATTGTAAGAGAAGAAATAACATAGTTGAAACTATCAAAAAATATTTCCATGTAAATATTTAATAGTTACATGATTGTATTAATTTCATCAATTGAATCATTTATAAAAAATGCATTGATCTTCCAATCTTCATAATATCCATGACACATATCAACTAAATCTTGTAGCCATGCTTTGATATCTATTAGTTGAGATCTTGCTAAAATAATCAAGGATGTAATTATTCCCTTGTAATATCCATCAATAGCCATTATGGTATGAAGTTTATTCTAAAAAAAAATTAACAGTATTGGATATCTAAATAATTATGAATTACAAATGAAACTAAATCATAAAAATACATGCCTTATACTTATTTGTATTAATATTGAGTCAACAACCAAGTAGTTTTGGAGGTGACCAGAGGTTCCAAACCCCAAAACAAGCATCTTTGTATTTTGGCCTTGGAGAGGAGACATTCCATTTGCAAGTGAGACATCCCATCTATAAGTGAGACGTTCCATCTATGTTGTAGACATCTCTATTAAGACATCCCACATGATTTGAGGACATCTACTTTGTGACTTCTACACTCGAAAGAGATATCTCCTATTTTCCATAGGTATCTTCCATGGATTTTAATGGATATCAAATTGAATAATAAATTGAAGGGGAGATGAAGAGATAAGGGGAAAAGGACATAAATAGAATCCTTATACCTTTAGTTTCATCAAGAGAGTCTAAAGAGAAAAAGAGAGCTAGAAGAGAGTGTAGGGAGTTGAGAGAAGAGTAGAAGGAGACATAGAGTCTTGGGAAGGTGTCTTGATGATCATCCTTATGTGTGAGTGATTACTTTGATTGAGTGTGTGAGAGTTGGATTTAATCTCTTGTTTGTCCTTAGGAATTGTGATTCCTCTCATATTTAAATTTTCAATTTTAGCAAGAATAAAGCTTACATTTTTTTCTTGTTCAAATTTGCTATTTTATGACTTTAAGAGAAATTATATTATGGAATCCATGGGATCTCTGCATTAGATTGGTATCAAAACTTGGAATTGAAGAAAAATGCATTCATGTGGATACTTCTCATCCCAATTGTAAGGAACTACAAATTCTCAATCTTGGATGATTTCTATCATGCTAATTATTCTACTCAACCTAGAATTTGAAAATTCCCTTTAATCCCTACATGATGAGTGGTGAGGTACCCCTACACTCAACCATACGAATACGAGTGTCTCACGGGCAATCTGGTCGAGCTCCAAGGGCAAAGTGCTTACGTGCCCTAATGGAAAACTTAAGGTTAATCAATCTTTGTCTTCCCAAACTTACGTGTATTGTCACGATTGTATGGTTAAGTAATTTTAAGGTATGTGATTTTTATAGCTTTTATCTTTTTAACGACTATGCTAGTAGGGAAGGGTGAAGAGACTAAGTGACTAACTTTCATTAACTATTTACTAACTAAGTTCTAATTGTCCTATCCTCAGTATCCATTCCCACTTTCCGCACACACCCTAAACTAGTGCAACACTACTAGGATTACCAAATGTTACTCATTACTGGGTTACCAAGCGTTACACACATGCTCGAAGCGATCGTACTGAATGCACTTAACTAGGAGAGTCAAGGGTTGAGAGAGATTAATTATCTAGGAAAGCATTTAAACATTTAACAATAATTAAATCCTACCTAGCTTAGTCCATATGCTACAAGTTTTATCAAAAATTTCGTCTTTATTGCCATACACAAATGTGTGCTCAAGTACAATTTGCTCGAATAAAGATTTGTTCACTTTGAGACTCCTACTGTGGGCACATGGAAATTATTTTAACTCTGGAATGGTAAAAATTCTATAGTTTGGCTAAGGGTCTAACTCTAGATGAGTGAACAAGGGAAAGTCGCCTCTTATTTATTGACATGACAGCAGGCCACGTTATTGCATACGCGAAATCATAGGGGCCGACGCGATATCATGGCTCATCATACCCCCATGACTAAATGAAAAATTGTCCTCGAGTTCCTTACAAAATATTGGGAAGGTATGGGATTATTGGCTTGAATGATACTAATGGTAAATGGGGTGACATGTGAACGGATCATCATTACAATACATGAAAAAATTAGTCTTCATGACAACAAGAGTGAACACTATACACATTTGACATCCAACCTTATTTGGCAGATGAGAGAGAAGAGAGAAGAGAGAGAGAAAAGAAGAAGTTTGTTGCTGTCAATGCCAAGGTTTCATTTTTTGTTATCCATCCATAAGTGCATCATCAATCTTGTTCCTTGCATAACTACTTTAGCATGAGTCCATTTCAAGTGTTCCCTCCAGATCCAATCCATTGGTGTATGATTGTGATCTACACACACAACACAGTCTTATATTAGCAAGGGTAAATGAATCACAATGCAGTTAATACCTTGCCTCAGTGTAAGGTCCATTGGCTGAGTTGTGATATGACTAATGCGGATCTAGAGATATAATACTGGTGACTACCTAAGGTGTAGGGGTTAAGAGAAAATTAAAAAAATTTGATTAGGACCCCCATGACTGAGAGTGAACCTCTGGTAGCAAGAGAATGAAAAAAGATAAGGAATAAGAAAGATGGATAAAAAGAAAAAATGGTAACACTGATAAAATGGATGTCAAAGATGGAGATGAACAAAATAAATGGTGATTGTGGAGATGTTTAAGGGAAAGAAATTAATGGATGCACAAAAGAGAAATGCTAGTGGGTCCTCCCCAAAGCAAGCTCATGCCCTTAATGCCTTGACAATCCCACATTCAAAGATTTTGTAGGCTTTAGGAATGTCACTTGAAAACAAGAGTTAAAGTCTTAACCACAAGAATTTACCAAAAATAAAACAATGCATCAACGAAGATATAGACTATTGATACAATTGACAATGAGGTGAAAAACGGAGAAAGAAGGGCAGGAAGAAGAGAATGGAATGGAGTCTCAAGAACAAGGTGATGTACAACCCCTTATGTATTAATGGTTAATGTAACTTAGTAGATTTTATTTCAAATCTAGCCTTAAACAATCCACATTCAGTGACTTTACATTAATACATTTGGCCAATCCATCCTCTTGAAGTAACACGAATGCTTCCATCACAGAGTCACCACCATTCCAATGAAACAAAAAAGGAGAAAGTAGGAGGTGAGAAGGGCCTTAGTTAGAGGAAACATGTTTATTTAGTTCCATAACCAATGCTTGTAGCCTAGATGATTATTTTGTCTAAGGGATGTGATTTGAATTCCCACTATTTTTTTTATGTTTTATGTGGGAACCACACCATGCAAAGTCTTATTATTTTTATTAGCTTAGCTTCCCGATAATGGAGCAATCATCAGAATGGTAGGAAAAACTCAAGAAGAAAACATCCAAGCACCTAAGAGAATGGCTAGCACAAATGCATCACGTTCCCTTGAATTCATACACTTTTTAGTCCTTAAGTCCTTCCTTAGCTTTAGAAATACCTAGTCGTCGATTCGTTGATAGTTCTTATTATTTAAGGAAGAGGACTGTACAGTTCCAAGCCAAGAGAGAACATAGAAACTTATGGATGCATGGATGATGTGGACTCATTGCCTATTATATCAAAAGAACCATACCTTAGTATTAACATCATAACTCAAAGGTAAAAACCAAACATTAGCAATCAATGGAATACAGTTCATACCATTTTTGGAGTACTTATTAAGTGATAAACTTAACAAAAGAAAAAATAAATAAATAAGCACACAAATAAACGAAGAAGTATGAAGGATGTTGCAAAATAAAAACAAGAAAAGCTAAAGAAATTTGTAAAACAAAAATGTGTAAAATAAAAAACTTAAAAAGAAACTGAGGGCCTTGATTGATTAGCATAGGTGGCCATCTCCCCCATGACTAAGTTGAATGGAGAAGATCTGAAATAATGAGCAAGGTTGGCCTCTCTCAAAGGTATTATGTGTACTAGGTATTTTAAGTTCATGAAAGGGTTTGATTTGCTGCACATTGACCAATAATCTCTTATTAGGGCTTTCAGGTTTGTATATGGTCATGGCCCCTGAGGAAAAGGTTGTATAAATAACGTAAGGCCCATCCCACAATGTTTGAAATTTTGTGCGTTGTGGCACATGTGTGGGGTTTCAGTAGAGGAAGTTATCTCTTGGTTGATACTTAACCTTCCGAATTCTTGAGTCATGACGTTGCTTGTTCTATGCCTTGTGCAACTAATTTGATGACAGGGCAACTAATTGGTTTTTGTCTATCGCATTTAGAGTTGCTAATCTTTGATTTTTTGCTAGATCAAGGTCAAGGTAAAGGTGACATTCCAGGAATAGTGTCTAAAGCTCATCTTGAATTGGAAGCTTTGGAAGTTTTTCGTATACTAACTCATAGGGAGAGTAGCTTGTAGGAAGTTTCCAAGTGGAGCGGTATGCCTAGAGAGCATCATTTAGTTTATTGCTTCAATCTTGCCTATATTTGCTAATTGTTCTTGTTAATGTTTTAGTAATCTTCCGATTAGTAACCTTGGCTTGGCCATTAGCTTGGAGGTGATAAGGTGTAGTCAATTTATGTTCAACCTATTGCATCAACTTCTAAAAGGTTGCACATGTGAAGTGTGTTCCATTATTCGAGATAAGTTCACGTGGCATACCGACCCTATTTATGACTTGTTGTTGCACAAATCGTGCAGCTGTAGATGATGTGCATTTTGTAACAGTAGCTGCTTCAGCCCATTTCATTAGATAGTCAACAACAACAATGATGTAAGATTTTCCATTGGACATTGGTATAATGGGTCCCATAAAGTCTATTCCCCAAATGTCAAAGGGTTCCAAAGGTTGAATCCATTGTTGTGGACCCTCGATTCTATTAGTCAATTTTCCATCATGTTGACAATGCTCGCAGGACTGGACAAATTGATGGATATCCTAAAATAATGTTGGCCAGTAATATCTTGCAAGTAGGATCTTAATAGCCGTTCATCTCCCTTCATAGTGACCCCTACAAGGGCCCTCATGAGCATCTTGGAGAACTCTTAGTTGGTCCACATTGCGAACACACTATCAAACCAATCCATCAAGAAAAACTTTGTAAAGTTGTCTATTGATCTCCACGAAGTACTTAGCTCTATGAAGAAACTATTGCTTCTTCCTAAAGTCTAGCTCCTGTGGTGTTTGTTGGGAAAGGAGATAGGTGAGAATGCTACTATACCAATTTGTTTCTATGGGTTGGTTATTCACTACATCGGCAAAGAGGGATTCATCAGGAAAATGATCGGATATTGCGTATTCATCCTCTTTGCTCTCCCAATGCAACCGAGATAAGTGATCTGCAACTATGTTCTTAGTGCCCTTTTGATCTATCATCGTTAGATCGAGCTCCTATAGGATTACCGTCCATCGTATAATATGAGGGCTAACCATTGGATTGTTCATGAGGAACTTCATTGCACTATGATCTATATGAATGTACACTTTGTAGTCTAACACATAGTGCCTAAACTTCTCTAGTGCAAACACTACAACCATTAATTGTTTTTCTATAGTTGTGTAGCTAAGTTGTGCATCGGTGATACTCCTACTTGCACAGTGGATGTAATAAGGATGTTTTTGGTCATCTAACTGTGTAAGTATGGCTCTTAAGGAATAATTGGATGTATCAATCATTATATGGAATGGTTTTCACTAGTCAAGGACTTCTAGAATGGGAGTTTTCACAAGATTTTGTTTTAAAGTTTGGAATGCTTGTTCACATTCCCTAGTCCATTTGAATGGTGCATCCTTCTTTGTTAGCTCTACTAACAGTTTGGAATTCTTGGAGATGTTCTCAATGAATCTCCTATAGTAGGAATATTATCTGGGGTAATTATCTTGGGTAATTCCATGGATGACCCTAAATTTATCTGGGTCTACATCTATTCCTGAATGCGAAATATTATGCCCAAGTACTATGCCTTCTTGGACCATCAAATGGATTTTCTACCAATTGAGCCTTAAGTTGGTTTCTATGTATCCTTTTAGCACTTTCTCTAATCGTTCCAAGGCTTGATCAAAGCTTGTTTCATAAGTGGAGAAGTCATCCATAAAGACTTCTACTCCATTTCCTATCTGCTGTTGGAATATGCTTAGAACTAGGCATTGAAATGTGGCAGGAGCATTATACAAGCCAAATGGCATTTGTTTATATGCAAAAATTCCCCAAGGACTAGTGAACGTTCTCTTGGCTTGATCTTCTGGTGCTATCCGTATTTGGTTGTATTCACTATAACCATCCAGAAAACTATAATAGCAATGCCCTACTATGGTGTCTAAGACTTGGTCAATGAATGGCAATGGAAAGTGAACCTTGAATTTTGCCATGTTCAGCAGCCTAAAATCTATACACACCCTCCATTTTCCTCCCTTTTTAGGCACGATCACTAGAGAGCTAACCCATTCACTATCAGCAATGGGATATATGAACCCAACTNAGAGCTAACCCATTCACTATCAGCAATGGGATATATGAACCCAACCGTAAGAAGCTATTCTATCTCTTCTTTTACTATTTGTTTCAATTTTGGGTTCAATTGTCTCTGTAGTTATTTTCAAAGTTTCATGGAGGGATCCATGTAAATCCTATGTTGGCATATCCTAGGATCTATTCTAGTTAACTCGGGGCATGACTAGACAAAGGATTTTGACCAGTTGTTTATCACTAGGCAATGGTTTCAAATCTAGGGGCTCTTATTTAAATCTCTTAGGAATTTCCAACTTTCCCCAGTTGATGTTTTTGATGTTAAGGTTTGGAAGTTGGCAACGGACTTGCTCCAATGTGTCTATGCTTTTAATGTAAGCACTAGTTATTCCCTTAGTGATTTCCATGCATGTTAGTGAATTTCTCTATTGATTAGGCATTAGCCATTGGGTGTCTTCTTGTTTTGTGGCTGTTGCATACAAGAACTTTTTTATATTGATGTCTTGTGCATACCAATTGCATGCAAGCAATGCTAAACTTCACATAACCCATGATTTTTGCATGCAATGACATCCTGTGTCACTATATGCGATTCATGGAACTTTCTTCTTCTCGATCTTTCCAAAAGTGTTTTTCTTGGATATTTCCAGGAAAAGATCATAGATTCCTAGGCGTGCATCTATAGTACTAATCCATGCTCTTCCCATTATTATTGGGAATTCCCCTTTACCGTTGTTTACTTGTATCAGTAGGAAATTAGCTGGATATGACCAACCACATATAGCGATAACAATGTCCTCCACAAGTCCCAAGGGGATAGTGATGGACCAGTCGATCAGTTCTAGTCAGATGTTACTCTTCATTAATGGAGGCAAGTTCTAGGATTTATATATTTCTTGTGATATTAAGTTGACTCCAGGACCTAAGTCTAGAAGAGCTTTACATGGTTCATTCCCAGCGACATGGAGATAGATTAGAGGACTCCCAGGATCAGAGAATTTCATGGGAAGGTGGCCCACCTTAATCCAGTCAGTAATGGCATGTGTTAACATAACCATGTGTGTTAAGCTTGCCTTTTGGATTGAAGGAGGTCCCAAAGCTTTACTTGGTAGGGAGGTGTTCATATGTTCAATCACTTGCGATGGTGAGGGCTTGGTTGGATTTTTGATTCTAAAGAAAGATATTTTCTGCATAAGGTTGTTAGAACCAACTACGAGTTGAGGATTCATAGCCCTCATGACATTGGGTTGTTGCGGTTGAGTGGGGAGACCCCTTGCACTGCTGGAGTGTGTGATAATGGAGATTTCGGTGTGAGAGATGTGGATGGATTTGGAAGATGGCATGTACGTGGTGTGTCTCCCCTAGAAGGAGTCCTATAATAGTCCTAAGCTTGGTAGTGACGTTGTGGAGTCATGTGACCAACAGAGTCATGTGGAGAGATTGGCTTCTACAGGTTTCAATTAGGGATTCTTCATGATCATTTATTTCATAGCATCTGTGATTTCTACACAGTTCCCTACTTTTCCTTCTTCCATGTCGTGATTCTCTAGAGTTCCCTCCTCCTCACTCTCGACTCTCTCGTCAAGGTTTCTCACTTTTCTTACCCTTATCCTCATAGTTAGGTTCCTTATGAATATGTCCTAATAGTGAAGGAGAGGGTGAATGTGATGATGAAGGTGAAGAAGAAGGAGAACCATTTCCATGGCGATTTTTCCTACCCTATCTTTGGTGGTCCTAGTCCTGATTGTGATGACGATCAGAATGCCCACCCTTATCGTATGTTTATGTTCCTTCGTTGAACACTTGGTGTTCATGGGGATCAGAACTAGGGTTGTGAATCATGAAGTGAAGGTTTTGATACACCACCTCCTCAACATTGTTAAGAGAGGAAACATCATTTTGTGGAGAACCTATTGAAATAGGTTTACCACCTTCAATTTCTCTTAAGATGGGTGGAGCGTTATGGGGTCCTTTGCCCTTCAAAGATGTGTGGTAACTCTCCTATCACAAGTCCTGTTGATGTTGCACTTCTATGGGATGGTAGTCCCTTGTGTTGTAATGAAATGCAACGTACTCTACGTACAATTGTGACATTCCTATTCGTGCAAGAGCATGAAGGAGCATATTAGGGACTGCTCAGTCTGGAGGCAACACTATGTTACCCTCTAAGTCTGTCCAATGCAATTGTTCATCTCGATGGAGAATAAAGGTAAAATTAGGTATATACTCATCGTGATGAATATATACCACACGGAATTGTTGAGGAACTGGTGGATTTTGGTTATGTGTGTTGTGCTACCGACTGTCTCTACTGGTTTTCCTAGGTGGTGAAGTGCTTTTGTGTGAAGAAGAAGACATTTTTGTCTTATTCGGTGTGCTATCTACCGTTATCTTATTTTTATTTTGATCAACCCTATGGGTTCATTTTGGTGTCCCAACGCTATGAATGATCTCCTATGTTCTACGTAGTGTGCAAACAACTAAGTCCTCGGCAACAATGCCAATGATGAGTGGTGAGGTACCCCTACACTCAACCATACGAATACGACCATCTCATGCGTGATCCGATCAAACTCCAAGGACTAAGTGCTTACGTGCCCTAATGGAACACTTAAGGTTAATAAATCATTGTCCTCCCAAACTTACTTGTATTGTCATGGTTGTATGGTTAAGTAAGTTTGAGATATGTGATTTTTATAACTTTTATCTTTTTAACACCTATGCTAGTAGGAAAGGGTGAAGAGACTAAGTGAATAAATTTCATTAACTATTCACTAACTAAGTTCTAATTGTCCTAGCATCAGTATCCATTCCCACTTGCCACACACAACTGAACTAATGCAATGCTACTGGGATTACCAAACGCTACTCATTACTAGGTTACCAAGCATTTACACACGTGCTCGAACCAGTCGTACTAAATGCACTTAACTAGGAGAGTCAAGGGTTGAGAGAGATTAATTATCTAGAAAATCATTTAAACATATAACAATAATTAAATTCTATCTAGATTAGTCCATATGCTACAAGGTTTATCAGAAAGTTTATCTTTATTGCCATACACAAATGTGTGCTCAAGTACAATTTGCTTGAATAAAGATCTGTTTACTTTGAGACTCCTACTGCGGGCACATGGAAATTATTCTAACTCTGGAATGGTAAAACTTCTATAGTTTGGCTAAGGGTATAACTCTAGATGAGTGAACAAGGGAAAGTCACCTCTTATTTATAGACATGATGGCAGGCCGCGATATCATGTACGCGATATTGCAAGGGTCGATGCGATATCACGTACGTGATATCATGGCTCATCACTACATTTGACATATCTTTGAAGAATTGAAAGATAATTGTTGAATTGGACATCAATTGACTTGTAATAGATAGGGTTTAAAGGATTTATGCTTATTTGATCCCTAGGTTTGTCATATCTTTGAAGAATTGAAAGATAATTGTGGAATTGGACATTCATTGACTTGGAATAGCTAGGGTTTTATGGATTTATGCTTATTTCTTTGAAGATCTAAGAATTTATTATCTCATGCCTTGAGTGAATATTTTACTTTTCCTTATAGAATTTTGTGAGAATTACCTTTTATATCATTTTTTGTTATGCCTCTAAAGAAGAAGATAATTTAATATTTTTCAAGAGATATGAAGGAATTATAGACTAACTAAAAAGATATTTTGAGAAGAATTGAGAGAATATCTTCTAGCCATCAAGAAAAGGAAGAAAATATAAGGTCTAATGAAGGAGAGATCAATGAGAAAATGAGTTCTCAAGTATCTCTTACTGAGAAAAGGAGTGCTCAATACTCAAAGTTTACAAGAGAGGGAAAAAAGAACTTCATCAAAGGGACCAAAAGCTCTTCATAGTCTAAAATGGTCTATGTTGTTGATCAGCTAGAGTTCTTACATCATAAGTCATGGCAGTTAAAGGATCAAAGCCAAAAGAGTAGTAAAGATTAAAGGACTTCTTCAAGGAAGATCAAATACAACACTAGAAGGTATGATTATCATACCTTTTGTAGTTGTTCTATACCTTGTGATAAGAAAAATAAGATTCTAAGTCAAGTTAAGGCTATCTCATGAGAGATAGATGAGTCTTCTAGCTAAGGTGACGAGCGGCAAGTACCCCTATGCCTAACCATACAAATCACTAAGTGTTCATGCCCAATTTGGTCAAATTCTATGGCCTTATAGCCTTCTAAGCACATTTGGTCAAATTCTATGGCCTTATAGCCTTCTATGATTACAATCGTTGTGTTTCCAATTACACTTGTGAAGTGCAAAGGTATGGTTAAGTGCAATTAAAGCATATGGTTTTTATCATTTTTTATGTTTTCTATTTTAAGTCACCTAAGGATGAGAATAATGTATAAAATAAAATAATTAAATTTATAATTTAATATAATGAGCTACTCCTAACTAATCCGAACATAAGTATTTGTTTCCACTTACCATACACATCTTGAACATGTTTAAGATTACCGGGTTACCAAACATTAAGCATTACTAGAATTACCAAGTGCCAAGAATATACCCAAAGTGGTCGTACTTATGTCCTTAATTAATCATTATTTAACTTAGCTTAATTTAGCTTAACTAACTATTTGATTACTTGAAGCATTAAATAAAATTGCACAAAATAGTAAATGCATAAGTAAACAATTAATCTATTTCAAAGTGCTACAAGATTTATGAAAAATATTGTCTTTATTACCACACACACTGCTATGCTTAAGTACAACAATGTTCAAAAAATGATCCATACACTCTTGACTCTTACTACAATCACTTAGAAAAATATTCTAAATTTCATGTAAGAAAATTGCAAGTGCTCCACTACAACTATGACAAAGATGCCATAAAAATAGTGGGTAAGCACATATTTATAGGTAAAAATAGATACTACGTTAATGGGCCACGCCAACGCATCAAATCATGCATTGATAAGGCCTATTCAATGGGGCCTAGTTAATGTAACCAATTTATGATTCATCATGCCCCCACAATTAAATAAAAACTCATCCTTGAGTTCTTTACAAATTCGGGAAGGTATGGAATTATTTAGTGACAACAGACATATGAAAAATATGACTAAACACTAAGTTCCAGAGTGTATGGATATATAATCATTACAAATTATTTTTTGATGTTACAAAATTGAACACTAGGACAAAATTGACAAACACAATCCATTCAATGACATGAAGACAATGAGGAAGATTAAATGGTCCTAGGTGGTGGAGGCTCTTAAGGCTCCAAAGGACCTTCTCCTACTTCAAACACATACAGTGGTTAAGGCTATTGTGATTGTTCTATTATGGTTGCAACTTTGGATGAAAGATGGAAAACATCTAACAATGCTTTCATATTCTCCTCCTTACTCCTAGGATTGTGCACGATCCACACAGCTTTGCCAATGTGAATTGAAATGGGCACATCCCAAGGATAGGGCATTGTTGGGAAAAATTCCTTGACATTGATGAAATAGGTAGCAAATTATTTGCATTCAATGTTAAATGGCCTAATTTCATTTTTCAGTACACACGTGATTCAATTGAATTCCATGGACTTATAGCTTTCTAAGTACACTAGTCTCTAGGAAGTGAAACTAACCATTGCAATCATTGTGTTCTCAATTACACTTGTGAAATGTAAAGATATGGTTAAGTGTAACTGACGCATATGGTTTTTTATCATTTTTATATTTTATGTTCTAAGTTGCCTAAGAATAAAAGTAAATAATTATATATTTAATTGCTAATTTACTCTAACTAGCTAACATTTAACGAATCCTAATATAAGCATCCCTTATCACTTGTTGTACACATCCTAAACATGTTTAACACTACTAGGTTACCAAACATTAAGAGTTATTGGGATTACCAAGTGCCAAGCATATGCTCAAAGTAGTCGTACTTGTCTGTTTAATTAATCACTATTTAATTAATCTTAATTTAGCTTAAATTATCTTAATTTAATTACTTTAATTACTTAAAGCATTAAAGGAAACTACTTAAAACATTAAATTTGTAAAAAAAATAATTAATCTATTTCAAAGTGCTATAATGTTTATTAGAAATTTCATCTTTATTGTTGTACACATTGCAATGCTTAGGTATAATAAATAGTACTGGAATAAAGATTCATACACTCTTTGACTCCTGCTGTGGGCACTTAGAAAATATTCTAACTTTCAGGTGGAAGAACTACTGGAGCTTACCTACAACTATTGAAACACCACAAAAATTTGCATGTTATAACCAATCTTCATCGTATAGCTTTAACGCCATAAATCTTGAGTTAAAAATTCATTGTAAATGTGAAAATTGTAACTCATAATGGATAATTTCACATGCTTTATACTTTTGGGGCTATAAAATACCTCACAAGTGGTCAAAGCCTCATTTACCAAGTGAAAAAAGTTACCTAATGTTTATATTTGGGCTTGGTGAGGGGGGTGGTTTCAAAAATGCTTTTTGGAATGTCAAAAATGAAATTTGGTGGGTTTTATGAGGGACATACATTTTTCTATGTTGGAAACACATGCAAGGTGGTAGATCTCATCTAACCCTACCATGGAGAGATGGGGGTGTTGGAAACTTTCCCCCTTCAATTTGGAAGTTTCCCCTCATCTTGGAAACTAGCCCCTTGTTTGGGAAACTTTTCCCCTTCAAAGTAGAAGTTCTTGCCAGCATGGAGTCTTCATCCCTATTTTGGAAAATTCAATCCCCCAACATGGAAGCCACAAAAGAAAAACTTTATCACTTCATGTACTTCAATGTTAACTAGTCACTTTAACAAACATGGTGGAGAGCTCAACATGGAAGATTCATCTCCACCATGGAAGGTGTGCCCTAGTTACTATTTATAGTAAATGGAATAGCAATGGGAGGAAGCACTTACTATGTATGGCAACTCCTCAAATTTGGTAGAAATTTTACATCAAATTTGTAGCTATTTCATAGCCATCTTACAGTCATTTTTGTAACCAAATAATAGCCAATTTTTAGCCTCAATCATGGCCCAAAGATCCTATAAAATCTAGCCTCTAACACCATTTACAAGTTTAGTGGCTTTTGGCATACAAGAACTTTTGTTGTTCCAAAATTTTGAGTAAGGGAATCATCATCAAGTAATTTTCATACACACAAGTTTATTCATAATTCCACATTTGGGGCATTTTCACTACAAGTTTCCATATTTGCATTCTCTTGAACCCCAATGTGGAAGCATTGTGGCTTTTAGATTTGGTGGATTTTTGATGTCAACACTACACTTATAGGATTTTCAAACCTTAGCATGGAGTAATTTTGCATCCAAATTTTCCACCTTTCTTACCCCCCACAATGACCCAACTTATAGATTTAAGGTTGTAGTAGTGAAGGGAGGTTCGATAGCACTAGGAGTGGCTTAGCACCTAGATCGTGGAGCAGATCACATTAGCTTCAATAGGCTTTGAATTCTTCATAAGTGAACCCCATTTTTTCTCATCTTGGAACCATTTGTACACATTTTTAAAACTTTTTTTTTATTCTTTCTTAATAAAGTTTTAAGATTTGAGTTTTATGTTCAAAAATAAATTTATTTTCTGTGCATTTTCTAGATTTGTTTATACTTCCATATTTCACATCTCATAAGTCCTTGGTTGATTTTACTTTGAAGGATAAAATCACAAGCATTCATGCATGATCAGATCAAATTCCTAAAATTCCTAGGGATTTGGGGTTGGGGAACTGCTACATAGAGGATCCTTGATTTTTTTCTATTGATCAAGATTTTCAATTGTAATAGTTTTTCTTGGTGCTAGAAGGAGGGCCCAAACCTTCACATAAATTTTATGACTAGATCTATTCCTTTTGTTACCATTTGCAAGATTTTCCTTCTTTTTTTGTAGCCAAAACCTTTGAAGATTCAACACTGATATTTCCCCCCTATGATCAAAATTGGAGTGTGGAAGTTGTAGGTCGTTTGGTTTTGGCTTTTCACAACACTTTCTATGAATTTTATAGCCCAAAGCTAGTGTTGATATCTCCTTCCCCTATTTTTCATTTTATTGCCAAAAATTTATTCTCTAATTTCTAAAGTGGATGATTCAACTCATCTATGAGTTGGCCTTTCCCCCTATTTTTCCAAGCTAAAAAAATTGGTAGCTGGCTAAAATCAATTTTAGTGGAAAAACACCAACTTTCCACTTTGGTTGTGAGCCTTTTCTTCATCAATGTTGAGGTAGGAGGTGTGAGATTATCATCATCTCACCTCCCTTTTCTTTCTTCTCTTTTTGCCATACCCAACATGGAAGTAGTTGGGAGGCCAATGCTGGTGAGGTTCTAAACTAATTTAATGACCAGATATGCTTTTATTACATGTTTAAAGCCATTTTCTATTTTCTTGAAGCCAAAAATCCTAAGGAATACACTGCTACCTTTACCCTATTGTAGTAGAATCCTCATTGTGAAATTTGTAGGTGCTCTAGGTGCTAGAATTTTACAACATCTATTATGAATTTCTAGAGTAAAGCTAGTGTCGAAGCCACAGGTGGTTGGGGTGCTAAAATTTTGTAACATCTACTATGAATTTCCATAAAAGAGCTATCATGGAAGCCTTAATAATCATTTAAATTTTCTACCACATTTTTTGTCACTAAACTAATGTTGGTTTCAATACCAACTGATGAGACGCGGTCTGCGTCGGTCGCGATATCGCGTCCGACGCGATATCGCATCCCCTGCGATATCGCGTACGTGATATCGCAGTCAGCCTTCATGTTTATAAATAAGAGGCGGCTCTCCCTTATTCCACATCCTAGTTTTAGGTAGTGAAGCTCTGGCAGTTTGATCCCTCCAGAGTTAGAATTTCCCCGTGTCTGCCCGCAGTGTGGTGAATGTGATTGTATGGTGTCTTTATTCGAGTGTGCCGTACTTGGACATGCACATGACCGGCAATAAAGATCGAGATTACTTCATCATTGCAACATTCACTTAGTTTATTTATTGTTATTTATTTCATGTTATTTATTGCTTTCATAGCGCGGTGTAAGTACGACTTGACTACGAGCATCTACGTGTGTGTACGGCTAGTTAAGGAATTGGTTACTTACCGCGATTAGTCTCTCAACCCTGAACTCCTAGAAGCGGAGTGAGTACGACTTGATTACGAGCATTTAAGTGTGACTTCTTGGTAGCCCAGTGGTGTAGCTAGGGGGATCTATGCTTGGTAACCCAGTGGCGTATTTGGGGTCTGCGCTTGGTAATCCCAGTGGCGTACCTAGGCCTATGCTTGGTAGTCCTCGTGGCAGTCATGCACGAAGTCCAAGATGTGTACGATTGATCAAGGAATTGGTTGCTTGTCGCACTTAGGCTAGATTAGATTTCTTACCCTTTTCCTCTTAGCTTAGATTAGTTAACATTATTTTCCATTGCCATCAGGAGCAGCGTTAGAATTAGAACACATCATACACCTCATCTAGACTAAACCATGCGTGACATATGCAAAACTAGTCTAGATGGGAAGACAACGAACTGCGACCTAAGGCTAATTATCTAGGTGCCACAACTAGTCCATCTGTGGAGTTTGACAGGATCGCGCGTGCGATGCTCGTTTCGTATGGTTGAGTGTAGGGGTACCTCGCCACTCATCATTGGCGCCGTTGCCGGGGATGGTGCTAGTTATCTAGATTAGTTAAATCATACAGGGTTGTTGTATAGAACTTAACGATATATCTTTCAGAAAATAATAATTATTAAAAGTCACATAAATTCACGCACAACATGCCTCGCCTACAAGATGATAATAACGCCACACTTAGTGAGGATGTTCATTGGAGAACCAATGAGTTATATGATGATGAAAGTTGGAGTATACAACCTGAAGTGGGAGTTTCTTATAAGACTGAGCAAAAACAACGTCATCATAACGCACGAAGACATAACTTACCTGATGACGATGAATCCCCACTGGCCACTACAAGCTTCACGCAAATACAAGAGGCTGTCCGAATCTCACGTAGGCATCTTAAAGAGAGCCGACCCAAGCTCGATTTAAACAACTTTCCCAAATTTTCAGGAGGCTATGACTTAGTTCCGCATCAACATTTACTAGCCTTCTACGATGCCTGCACATGGAATAACATTGATAACAGTTGGCAGAAACTGAAGCTCTTTCCTATGACACTCGTTGATCAAGATAAAGTATGGTATAGATCGTTGAAACCAAATTCGCTACGACGCTGGTCAACAATGGTAGAAGCCTTTAACGAAAAATATCAATCCTACGCTAGAGTGTCAGCCTTGAGGAAACAAATCCAAGGATGGAAACAAGAAAAACATGAACCCTTGGACATGGCCTTAGAAAGATATTATTCACTGTTAAACAACTGTCCAGGCCATGGGTTTTCCGAGGAAAGGCTAATGTATCACATCGTTGATGGGCTACGTAATGAAACAAGAGGGACCTTAGGAACGTATGCCCGAGGTCAACTATACAACCTACGAACCCATCAAATCCAAGAGCTTATTAAGCGGGTAGCAAAAGAAGAAGGAGAAATAGCTACATGGGAGAGTGTTGAAAAACATCAACGGGACCAAAATCTTAACTCAACAAAGGTCCATGATCATAACAAGGAGAGATCAACAAATTCCAAGGTGGAAACATCATCTTTGCCAATACAACAATTGTTAGAAGAAGCCGAGGCAAAGATCAATAAGATGTTGGAATGGATGAATCAAAAGTGTGGAGAATATATCAACAACATTGGAGATAGAGTTTTCACAACCCAAGAAGCAGGACAAAATAGTAGACATTCGGAAAAAAAGAATGAAGGGAATAAGCGCTCAACTGCCAATCCTACGTATGAATGCAACATATGCCTGTACGATCACCCCAAAGGCCAATGCCCAATCTTGTTACATCTACATGAGCATTGGGGAAACACGTTACATCCAGAGTTCGTACAGAGATACTGTGTTAGACCACAGTGGCAACAATCCCAGTCGTGGGGGAATCCACCCTTAGACTGGAGGCACCCTTCACATTTTCCGAATCCAAATGCTTATAACGTTCAACATCCTGTTTCTTCAACTGGGCCACCACACTTTATCTCACCACAATACCATTCTTCACAATACCATCAACCCATACCTCCAACACAACCACCACCTTGTGCACCTTATCCTCCTCCTAACTTTCAACATTCTTATCCTTTCCCTCCTTCCACAATGCCACCAACTGTTCCTCAGGTGTTTGTACCACCGCAACCCATGAACAACACTTGTGCTGCTGCTACTAATTACGGTGAAGAGCCTCCTCAACATCAAAGACGTCCTTTCTTTAAACACGGCCGTAGGAAGGGACAACATAACTCTGAGGCCACTGCATCTTCCAACCCAGCACAAGTCCAACAATGTGGTGCATCCTTACCTTCGAACCCAGCGCCTCATGTACCTTCATCAGGGCCACCAACTAACACTCCAACAACCACAAGGCCCAATGAACACAACCATGGGAGGCATCAGCCCAATCCTTGCATACCATCTAACGGTCCTAACCATCATAGTGGGTCAACTCGTTATCCGGGAACTACATCGTATGAAGTGCCCCACTGTGTTTATTACAAAGTGCGTAAAATCCAAGGGGATAAGTTTGGACCGGTGTCAATAATTCCAATATGCAAGGATCCTCATTCTTCATTTATTAATCCTTGCCATACTCAACCGTTTAGTTATGGGGGATATCCCCCATTTCAGTAACAAGCAGGATTAATAAATGTTTTTAATTTTCTTTAATTTTACAACTTTTTGTTTTCCAGTTTTTCATCTTTTAACTTTTTTGTTTTATCTTTTTGTGTGTTTGTATTTTCATGTTTTTGTAAGTAATCTCATCTACGAATAAAACACTCATGTGGATCGTTGGCTGAGATGTGTTTTATGTTATTAAGTCATGAGTGATCAATTATTTGAAACAGTGAGCCCACTACACCCACTCATCCACTCTATAAATAAAGAGGTTCTGTTCTAGGGTACAGTGATATTCTTGAAATTTCTAAAACTTAAAATTAATTTTTTGTTCATTGTACCTAGAATAAAGAGGGATGGACCAAGAGGGAATGATTAGGGTGTGACATCAAGAGGACTTGTGGATTCTCTTTGGTGTCATCTGTGGGGGCTATCATGCAACTTGGTTGTACTAAGATCCTTGTAGATCTAAAGAAAAATGGGAGTAAGAGTAATCAAAAGGTCACTTGAAAATCAAATGCTATTCTAGGGGGTCCCACTGGAAAGACATGCACCCATGCCTGAAGGTTGGTGGCTTCTCTGGATTCAGTGAAGTGAAAAAAAAAGGAAGTGCCATAAAATAAAAATCACTCCTCCCTTGTACTAAATGCCAAGTGATCGTATGCCTTGTTGTTATGGTACTCTCATAGTTGTTCATCATGGGATGAAACAATGCGATGTCACTGATAGAAGGATGGACTTGGTCTTGATCTTGGAATGATGGGTTAATGACACCTTAATCATTCTTTTCACCCAGGATTCGTTCTACCCTGAGTCAGTTACCTCATGTCCCGCTCTCTACGATCCCTTTCTCTACCTCATCTCATCTCACTATTCGTGTAATTGTAGCTCATGTCCCATGTAACATAAAATTTTCATCTCATTCCGGTGATATTTACATGCGTGTGTTTTTTGGAGTTAGTGCAGATTACATTTAACCCTTCTAGTGCCCATGGACACTTTAAGTGTGATTACACAAGGGCATAATAGGTTGAAACCTGCTTTGGGGAGGACCCACTTATGTAATTTTTCGTAATCTTCATTAATTCTCTAGCTAGAACACACCAATTCTTACCCTCAGCTTAGTTATTCATAAATTTCTTTCCCATTTATTAACCCTCCAAACTTTAACGTTCTAATGTACTATTATATTCCCTTTTCTTCATAACCGCCAACATTTTAATTGTTAAAATTGTTAAAATTCACACCTATCTCATTCAAATGTGCCTTTCGAATTTATGTAATTACCCTTGAGTCCATTAATTCTTGTTAATGTCCTAGTCTTACACATCAAGTTCAAGAAAAATCATTTAAAATTCAGTCTTTATTAGTTGTCTCACTTTGGTTGGGCCGAGATATCACGTACGCGATATCGCGTCCCCCCTTTCCTATAAATAGGACCCCCGCCACAACACTTTGCATCATTTGGCATTTACGCGGGAGGGAAGTTTTTGAATTTTTTTCTATGCGACTTGCGCTTGAGTGACCCTTGCTTTTTCCACTCTATCTTGCGCACTGGTACTCCGATTTTAATTCCGTTTGAACCTGCTTGAACCTGGAGTGTTCAGTTTAGTCGTGGGGAAGAGACGCTTGCCGAAAAGTGCCTAACTTTTTTGAAATTTTTCATCGCCCAAAGGACATCAATTAGGGTAATTAATACTAATACTTAGGAAATTGTGCCACAAATCATCTAACCTTAAGTATACCGGGAGATTAAAACGAAACTCCGCCTAAGTCATAGGACCACTCTTACAATTTTCGGGCACGATCACACAATGACATATGATCTTTAATTAAGGCAAATAGTAAGGTATAACTTGATTTCCTAAACAACCTTACTAACGTGGCCTGTGTGATTGCAGATGGCCCCGAAACGCGCTCAGCAGAAGAGTCCGACCCAAGGAGGAGCAAAACAATCTAGGAGAGGTCGAAGACAAGGCCCTGCCGGACAACATAATGAACAGGAGGTGCATTCTTCAGCATCCATCCAGACGAACCTCCTACTGGACGGTCCGGGCAGGCAGAAGGAGGAGCTGCTGCGCCTGAACCGGGACAACAACTCACGTTGCCCCTGGAATGTGTTCAGGCCATCCACATGAAGTCCACAATTGCTTCGGTGATTGTGGAACTCAACTTCGAATCTTTTGCAGAGTTCACTCCCGAGGCTATTAGGGATCACCTTAAAGGGTCTTCCTTATGGCTTGTCCTCTCTGAACAAAGTTCCTGGTACTTAGGAGAAACGTACCTATTTTGGCACAATAAGGAGCAAGGCACCACAGTAAACATCGGTGGTGTGTCAGTAGATTTTTCTGCACAGGCAATTTCAGAAGGGTTAAATCTTCCGAATTCAGGCCCTCATGTTGCTCGGTTATCCACCCGATCCGACCCTGATGTGCGAAAGGATTGGCTAGAGAAGGCTTATGGGAGAGATAAGGCTTTTGGTGAGCTGACCACGGAAGAGTGAGTCTATATTAAAATCGGGACTTATCACCTCTTCCCCACAAAAGGCTTAAAGAGAATATCAACGTATGTGGCAAGAGGATGTGAAGTGTTGATGGGAAAGGTTAACGCTAACCTTCCTCATCTATATTTGATGGAGATCCTAAGGCGATTCGAAGAATGAAAGACAGGAAAAATGGCACTCCCTTTTCCCTATCTTATCAGAAAACTGTGCCATCGGGCGAGTATTTGGGGATATACAAATGACATCCTCCGAAAAGCCCAGAATGCTTCTTATGCTGAATTATTAAAGGCGCCAGCTCCAAGAAAGAGTACTGGCAAAGAGTTGGGACGAGATGAGGAAAATGAAGAACAAGTGACTGAAACCCCTACAACTCAGCTTGCAGGACCCAGTCAACATCCAGCCATAGGTCCTAGCCAACAACAAGAAGCGGAACCCGGTACAGGCCAGGATCAGCCGCCACTGCAAGACTATAGACCGTCAATGAGCCACTTGAGGGCTATTGCTGAGACGACCAGTTGGGGAAGCCGTGATGATGCCAATCTCTTCTGTGTCATCGATGATGCTAGGTAGCCTACAATTTCAATAGATCGAACAAGGGGTGAGTTGTTAGTGCAGATAGGAGGAGGAGAAAGTAGATGGTCACAACAGATTTCTGGACATGCGGCATCTTTTCAAGTGTAATTAGAGACTGGTGAAGGGGCCACAGTGGTGGTCATGCAACACCAAGATGCCACAGGAGCAGCTGATGTGGTAGCTGACTACATTAAGGAATCTTTTCATGTACCTGTTGTGCCACCGGCAGATCTTTCAGGAGCACAGGATGCTCAAACCATTGCCGGAACCTCAATGACTCCTATCGAACATGAGGATGCATTGGACAGATTGCTTCAAATAGGACAAGTTTTAATGTCTCTATTTGACATCCCTCAGGATGTAACTACAATGCAGTCAGACCTCATTTTAACCAAGGGGAAACTGGTCATATCTGAAGTAAGGGCTGAGCATGCTGAGGCTGAAGTGTAGAAATTACAAGAGCAGCTCATCACCTTACAAGCAGCACAGCGGGATCCCTTGCGATTGGTTCCCGCAGGCCAGTTAGACAATTTTAAAACCGAGCAATTAACCAAATTAATTGTAGAAAATAAGAAGGTGGCAGAAGAAAGGAGACGGCCACTTGGGATGCCTCCGCAGCAAAGGTGCAAACTCATGCACATCTTAAGGCACTCAAGGCCTTACAAGAAGAAAACAAGCAGTTGGTTGCAGATAACCTTCGATTGACCTCTGTGGAGAAGCAAAAGAATGTTCTCGATGAGCACTTTCATCAACTTCGGGAACAATTCATTCGAGTCAACTAGGACGTAAGCCGTTTAGCTAGAGAAAATCAAACCCTCTCAATGGAGGAGGTGCGCGCTATTTGACTGAAGTCAGCCATCGAGATTAGTGCATGGCAGAATGAGGCTAAACGACATGAGAAGCTGAAGGAGCACTTTCATGACCAGGTGGGGATGTACAAACAGATCCTGGAGAAGGAAATCCATATGGCAAAAGCCCAAATCAACAACATCAGTGCCCAGCACACTGATTGGGGGGCCATATTGGACACTTATGCCTATGCCCACCGGGCGGAAATTAAGAACCGGGACCTGCAGATCCAAGACTTAACTGAATACATGGAGTTGGCCAACCTTTGATATGCCAACTTGGCCATGTTAACAGTAGGACGCCCGAGGTCAGAGCTCGAGCAGCAGGTAGCTTCCACTTACATCAAATATGAAGAAGAGTTTGTAGAACGAAAGAAGTTGGCTGAAAAATTAGATGTTGCAAATTCTGAACTCGCGGTGGTAAAAGAGAGCTACCAAGGGCAGAAAGATGTAGCAACCGACTTGGCTCGACGGCTAACAGAACTTCACGAATACAAAGAGAAAGCCAGAGCCTTTGAAGAGGAACGACAGGTGTTTGCGGTGTGGTACGTCAAGGCTAATCAGATGTTCCCGCAACTACCCTGTCCGTGGGAAGTGCCGACTCCATCAAACATTGGAGCATCCGCATGGACAGCACAAGACCCTTGGACTGAAGAGGAGAAGCTCCAAGCTATTCTTCAGCATCATCAATCTTCAAAACTTGGAGCACGTGACAAAGGGAAAGCACCCATGGAGGAGCCACCACCACCTAGAACTACATGAGTTCCCCATTTTTGTAGTTGTAGCAATTTTTCTCTGTGTTGTGTCTTCCCACACTGCGACATTAGTCCATTTCTTTTCCTAGTTAATAATCCCATACCTATCCACTGTGTAATCACTGAAGCTTGTTCTCCTTGTAACTCGAGGATGAGTTTTTATTCAGTCGTGGGGGTATGATGAGACGCGGTCTGTGTCGGCCGCGATATCGCGTACACGATATTGTGTCCGACGCGATATCGCGTCCCCCACGATATCGCGTAAGCGATATCACATCCTTCCCTGCGATATTGTAGTCAGCCATCATGTTTATAAATAAGAGGTGGCTCTCCCTTATTCCACATCCCAGTTTTAGGTAGCGAAGCTCTGGCAGTTTGATCCCTCTAGAGTTAGAATTTTTCCATGTCTGCCCGCAGTGTGGTGAATGTGATTGTACGATGTCTTTATTCGAGTGTGCCGTACTTGGACACACACATGACCGACAATAAAGATCGAGATTACTTCATCATTGCAGCATTCACTTAGTTTATTTATTGTTATTTATTTCATGTTATTTACTGCTTTCATAGCGCGGTGTAAGTATGACTTGACTACGAGCATCTACGGGTGTGTACGGCTAGTTAAGGAATCACTTACTTATCGCGATTAGTCTCTCAACCCTGAACTCCTAGAAGCGGAACGAGTACGACTTGATTACGAGCATTTAAGTGTGACTGCTTGGTAGCCCAGTGGTGTAGCTAGGGGGATCTACACTTGGTAACCTAGTGGCGTATTTGGGGTCTGCGCTTGGTAATCCCAGTGGCGTACCTAGGCCTATGCTTGGTAGTCCTAGTGGCAGTCGTGCATGAAGTCCAAGATGTGTACGGTTGATCAAGGAATCGGTTGCTCATCGCACTTAGGCTAGATTAGATTTCTTACCCTTTTCCTCTTAGCTTAGATTAGTTAACATTATTTTGCATTGCCATCAGGAGTAGCGTTAGAATTAGAACACATCATACACCTCATCTAGACTAAACCATATGTGAAATATGCAAAACGGCGAACTAAGGCTAACTATCTAGGTGCCACAACTAGTCCATCTGCAGAGTTCGACCGGATCGCGCGTGCGACGCTCGTTTCGTATGATTGAGTGTAGCGGTACCTCGCCACTCATCACCAACCAAGCCTACTTTTTCCACCTTTGTGGTAAAAGTTGGCATCCTACCAAAACCATCTTTGGAAATTGCCAAGTTTCCATTTTCGTTTTCAAACTTTTCCTTCTATTTCCAACATTAAAACAAGAAGGTATGAGATTTTCATTATCTCACCTTTCTTCTACTTCTTCTTCTTCTCTCTCTC
>MNCI01028403.1:401541-417613 GCA_015680685.1 Gnetum montanum | reverse complement strand
CACCTCTCCACCTCTTTACCATACCCAGCATAGAGGCAATTGGGAGGCCAACTTGGGTGAGGCTTGAACCAACATTTCTAACATTCCATTTATAGTAAAGGGGAAAACCCCCCTCATCCCCCACTTACTAGTTATAGTAAGTACATCAGTGTTTTCCATTTTCATTTTCTTTAAGAGTTTTTGAATTTCATTCATTAGAATTTACTCCTATTTTACCATTTATAGCCTATTTTTAAGTAATCCTTAGCACTATAACCATGTCTTTCCAAAAATCCACCAAATTACCCTTCATCTTTAATAGAAAAGATCATAACCAATAATCCATGAGAGTGTATGATCCTAAAAACCTTGCCATAATTATGTGTAGCCTATCTTTGAAGGTCAGATGGGAGAGTCTTAAATTTTCAGTCATAAATGAAGATCGTTATAACTTCATTTGTGCTAAAATATAGGTAGTCATGCTAATTCCATGAATTAAAGCTAAGGCCAAAAGGAAGTTTAAGCTCATACACAGGGGTGGGAAAGAGTACATCCCTTCCCCATATGATTAAATTCCTCTTAATGACATCTATTATAGCATCTTGGCTCAATTGATTATCATGGAAGTGGAAGATTACAAGCCTAGCTTTAAGGAACAATAGGAGGAGAAGGATGAATGTAAGGTAGCATCTAAGCCTAAAAATATCATGGGAGGACTTTTTCAACAAACATCTCCCAAGGTCACAATAACTTTCTCTAATGCTTTTTTTTCTCCATGGGCATGGTGCCACCATCTTTCACTTCTTCTTACCCTAGTACAGCAGATCCCATGCAAGCTATAGCCACATATCACACAAAACCAATACCACAAAAAATAAACTATAGCACATCAATGCCATATGCAACATTATCTCAATACATAAGACCATAATGGTGGTTTTTACCACCACATATCTATTAACTACTAATGTTGGGTTCACCATGGAAGCCCAAGCAACACAAGGGTCATACACCCCATTTGTCCCATTTGTGAGTCAAGTATTGGCACAAACATCTTTTTCTTTGTTTGGCCCATGAGCCATAACGATAACAAAACCTCTTCCTTATATCATGCAACCCATAACAAGGCCATAAGCATCACAACAAACTTAAAAATATTATGTATAAACCTCCCAACCTATGGGGCCACTGAAAGGCTTGGATCAAGCCTTCTAAATGATCCAAGATCTAACAAAGGAGTTGAAGAGGCTTAAAGCCTCTCTACCACATAAACTATCAAGATTATAGACTTCTACTAGGATGATTCCACAAGTCCTATAGTTCCATCCATGCTACTTCCCCTTGGTGTTCCAATTCCCCAATTTATCAAATATAATGGAGAAGGTAATCCTAATGCTCACCTTATTACCATTTGATATGAATGTTTACTCTTGTAACCATGGCCTCATAAAATAATGAGGATTTTTCATATGTCTTTGACTAGAAAAATACTTGATTTTTATTATGCATTATTTAGAGGATTCATATCCTCTTTGGAGGACTTAGTAGCCCAATTTGTCAACTACTTCAAGTATAACGTAAAGCTTGAGATAATGCTTGACCAACTCATGAAGGTTAAGTAAGGGCCCTTAGAACCCTTATAGAAATTTTTTTAGTGGTGGAATGAACTATTGAATGAAATACCAAAGCCCATAGATGAAGCCCACATATTAGCCATATTCAAGGGAGTAGTTAATGACTTCATCAGGTCCAAACTCTACTACCTTGATTCAATGTCTATTAGCCAAGTGTTCTCACAAATTAAAAATATAGAGGATGTCGCAAAGGCTAGTCATGATCTAGTTTATATAACATATCAAAACTAACACACTTGAAGAGACAAAGAAAAGAGTAAACAAAATAACACTACCATAGAAAATGTGACCAAGGAAATGAAGACCACAAACCAGGGGCTAAAGATCAACCCACCCAAGGGCCCCACTAATGACTATAATAACCAACCATAAGCTTTTGGGACCACTGCATTGACAACAAATAAACCTAACTTTGAAAGGACTGACAAGTCTAAATATACTACGTTGCCATTAAATTCATTTGAGTTGTTAGAACAACTATTAACAAGTAGACACATGCAACATAAACAAATGACTAAAGTGGCTTGAATGAAACATGAGTGACTATCCAAAATAGCCAAAGATCCCACTTGGGCAATGAAGGATGATCCCTAGTTGCCTAGATACTTCAATATAGACTACTTCTACCATTATCATCAATTACCAGGTCATGATATAGACTTTTTCCTTGTATTGAAGGATGACATATAAAGGATGATAGATAGAGGGGAAATAGTCTTAGATGCTTATAGCCTAGTTCAACCATAAAATGAGTCAATGTAGGTCTACAAAGACCCATTGAATGCTAATTATACCCCTATGTCATTTCAACATTCAACATTAATGACAACTGGAGACCTACAAGAGAACCATTCACTCCTCTACAATGAAAGGGTTTCTTTGGATTTCCATAACTCAGGATCCTCCTTCATTGTGAGAGTACCATTACAAATTCCTCTAAGGAAATGTTTTATCATCAAGGTCTCCCAACCCAATACAACTCAAATAGTCATAGCTCAAACAAATGCACAATGATCTTTTGTGATGGCCAATGCTATCACCTCTTCCTTACAACTAATGGTTGACAACCAAAAACCTATAGCTGACTAAAGCATACACAAAAGCTTGATAATAAGGGAGACAAGCATACGAAGGTATGAAAGGAAGTGGATCTGCCAAATCCACTCTAATTTCAGCTTTACCCATGACCTCCTCTACCCCAACCTCTTTAACCAACAAACTATAGGAGGATATCAATGCCCATAATCAAAAAAACAAGAAAGAGCCACAACAGCCAAATCCTAAAGCTGAAGTTTGCATTTTGGGACACATGGAGTAAGTAAAGCACAACTGGGATGACAAGCCCACGACCAATGACAAAAATTTCCTTAGTGAAATGGACCAAGTTAGGTAATTCCTCAAGTAGAAAAACACAACTCTAGGCTTGTATGACTTGATCATGACTTTCACCACACATTGTGAGGTGCTAGTTAAAATGTTGACCTCCATACCCATTAGTGATGATATTCCTATTAATGAGGAAGCCATCCATGCAGTGATGATTCCTCCCTCACCAAGAAAGGAGAAGTCACCATCCTTAACATTTCATGATAGCAAAATTAAGGTTAATCTCTAAAATGGTAAAGAGACTATAGCCCTTTTATTCATAACCATACACATAGGACAATTTAAAATACATTAGGTGCATGTTGATGATGGAGCTATAACCAACTTCATCCCATGCACCATCATTGAACATTTAGATTTAACTGAGCAAGTACAACCAATGACCATCATTAGCATTGAAACATCAACAAGGAGGGACCATTGAAACACCACAAAAATTTGCATGTTATAATCAATCTTCATCATGTAGCTTTCACCCCGTGAAACATAAAGTAAGGCTTCATTGATGTGAAAATTTTAATCCACAATGGACAATTTCACACACTTTATACCTTTGGGGCTGAAAAATGACTTATAAGTGATCAAAGCCTAATTCCCGAAGTAAACAAAGTCATCTAGTATAGATATGTTGGCTTGAGTCAGAAAGGGGGGCAGGGGGATGTCAAAAATACATTTTGAAATGTCAAAAAGGCAATTTGGTGGGTTTTATGGGGGGCATTTATTTTTTTATGCTAGAAACACATGTAAGGGGCTAGATCGCACTTACCCCAAATGTGGAAGGGTGGGGGTTTTGGAAAATTTTCCTCCTCAATGAGGAAGTTCCCCCCCAACTTAGAAACATTTCCCTTAGCCTCGAAACTATCCCCACTTAACATGGAAGTTTTACCCCAGTATGGAAGTTTTACCCCAGTGTGGAGTCTTAATCCCCAATGTGGAAAATTCAATCCCCTAGCCTGGAAGCCACAAAAGAAAAAATTCATCACTTCATGCACTTTAATTTTGACAAGACACTTCAACAAGCATGATAGAGAGCTCAACATGGAAAATTCATCTCCAACATGAGTGTGCCCCAATTACTATTTATAGTAAACAAAATTGTCATGGGGGAAGCACTTACTATCTATGGTAACCCCCAAATTTGGGCATCCATCTCACCTACATTTGGTAGCGAATTTACATTAATTTTCAGCCATTTTATAGTCATCTCACAACCAATTTATAGCCCCATTCATGGCCCAAATATTCTATAAAAGCTAGCCTCTAACACCATTTATAGGTTCAACAACTTTTGGCATACAAGCACTTTGGTAGTTCCAAAATTTTGAGCAAGGGAATCATCATTAAACAATTTGCATACACATAATTTTGTTCATAATTTCATACTTGGGACATTTTCAAGAAATTAAGAGCTCTTGTAAGTTCTCATACTTTCATTCTCTTGAACCTTAATCTGGAAGCATTGTGACTTTGAGATTTGGTGGATTTTTAGGGTGAACACTATATTTATAGAATTTGCAAACCCCAACATTTCTGGCATCCAAATTTTTTATCTTTCTCACCCCTAGTAGTGACCCAACTTACATATCTATGGTTGTAGTAGTGAAGGGAGGTTCCATAGCATCAGGACTGGCTTAGCCCCTGGATTATGGAGCAGATCACATTAGCTTCAATGGGCTTTGAAATCTTGCATAAGTGAACCCATTTTTTCTCATCTAAGCATAATTTGTACATATTTTTCTAACTTATTATTTATTCTTTCTCAATAAAGTTTTAATTTTTTAGTTTTGTATTCAAAAATAAATTTATTTTTACTGCATTTTTAAGATTTGTTTATACTCCCATGTTTTGCATCTCATAAGTCCTTGGTTGATCTACCAAACCAGCTAGGGCACCTTAAATCCCTTTTTTTTATCATAAAGACCTTTGGGATTTAGGGTTGGGAAACTACTACATCAAGGATCCTTAGTCCTTTTCTAGTGATCAAGGTTTTGATCGCAACAGCTATGAGACTTATTACCATAAATGTAGTTGGTGAGCATGTATTTATAGGAGAAATAACGAGTCCCATGAATGGGTACATGTTAATAGGTTAAATCCTACATCAATGAGATTATGTTAATGAGATCTCATTGATAGGGTTGCATCAATGACATCTCATCGACATGGACAAATCATGACTCTTCATCATATCCCCATGACTGAATGAAAACTCATCCACACATTTTTTACAAAATTTGGGAAGGTATGGGATTATTAGCACATAAAATAGATACAAAATCTACACAACAAAAGCTATGTGCCTAGAGTATATGGTTTTTCATTAATTACAAAATTTTGAATGTTCAGAATAACTAAATTGAACAAGACCAAATTGATAAACATAATTCTTCAAATGGCATGAAGATGTTGAAGAAGATCAAATAGTCCAAGGTGTGGAGGCCCTTGAGGCTTGGAAGGGCCTTCTCCTTCTTCAGGCACACGCAGTGGTTAAGGTAGTTATGACTATCCTGTAGTGACTACAACTTTTGGTGGAAGATGGAAGGTGTCGAAAATTATCTTCATCTTCTCATTCTTTCCTTTGGAGTTTTTCACAATCAATGTAGCATCTATTTTTTCAAATAACTACCTCTATCACAGATTTTTGGTGAAGAGCTTGGAATTCTTCAATTGAGAGATTTCTATTTTCAATTAATAATCTTCTCAATTTATTATTCATTCTAGCTAGCTGATCCTACTATTGATGGATAAAATCTTATATCTACTACTTTTTCACATCAACATTATGCAGGCGTTGATTTTCTATGGTCAAAATTGCATCCTCATATTATGTCTAAATCAAGTCCTTTTGGATGGTGTACATTTTGGCATTGGTCATGGACTAGTGTAAGACAGTCATATCCTTCTTATTCTCAACCTTTTTAAGCTTGTTTTCAAGCTGCTTGAAGGCTTCATCCCTTATTAATGTAGGGTTGAAAAATGTGGGATCAGTGAGGTGAGCTCTTAATTTAGCAACCTCCATAGCCAAGTGTTGGTTTCATCCTTGGGCTAGTTCAAGTTTCTCCTCCAATATAATGCAGTTTTCCTTACCTCTAGTAGCTTCGACTAGGTTGTAGTAATTATAATTGAAAGGTCAAAGATATTTGGAATTGGTTGCTCGATTTCCACCAGTCAGTCTAGCAACTCCTCATGTTGGGTTATACTTAATATGCCACTAACTATTCCTATGGACATTTGCACATATTTGAGTCTAGAAATGTCTAATACAAATGCCATAAGTGAATTAATTTCCTCAATAATTCTATCAAAAACCACCTCTGTTGCAATCTCCTATCCATGATGCTACATCAACAAGATAGTTGTCCCCTCATCCTCCTCCATATGCATAAAAAAAGTAGTGGCATTCCTAGATATTTCTAGGAATTATTGTTGTTTCTAGAGAATACCATTACCTCTCAAGCATTACAAGTTAACCTTGTAGGTAGCTACGTTCTTTGGATTGAGAAAATTAACCCACCTCCCTCCATCTAGCTAATTGTTTGAGTCACTTTATTAATGTGATTCATCATTCGATGATACATAGATGGATCATTCCCACTCATTCTTGCTCATTGTTTATACTCTTACAAGAACTTCTCTCAAATCTTGTGCATGTGCTTAAGGGAAACACATGCCTCTAGCATTGTTTCATGAGTGGGTGATGGGGCAAGTGGTCACTACTCCTCTTCTGAGATGATCTTAGTAGGCACCTTCTCCTTCATCATGCCCACCTAAGAAGTGAATAGAGCATATTAAACAACATCATCTTTGTTCCTCCCCTTCTACATAAATTCTAGATGTGGCATAGGAAGCGGAGTGCCTTCCTTCCACATTCATTTTATTTAAATAATTTTTCTATCTCAAGATGGAAAGTTGACTAGGATTTTACCACTTAGAGTGGTACATGCACGAGTGAAAAAAGTTGTGATCTTGTTTGGCCTCACCATAGGATTGAGGTGAAAGGCTGTAATTTTGAAGTATATGCACTCTACCATGGTAAGTGCACTAAACACCTTATAACCTACTTTGTAACATCACTACATCTATTCTTTCTTGATGCTAGGATCTACCAACATGCAAATCTTAGAAATATTTTTCCCAGTTTCCTATAACCCAAGGGCCTTTACAATAGCTTCCACAGAGTAGAACACTAGGATGTCCTTGACTTCGATTATTGAACCAACCTATCGATTATTTCAAAACAAATATGTTTCTCCCATGTACAAATCCCTAGTGGAAGTGATTGTGGGCCACATGGGAGAGTTCTATACTTAATTCTTAACTTTTGAAGGTGCAAACTGCAAGAAAGGTCCAAAGTTAATCTCTTAAAGTACTGATTTCTAGAGCTTCTTATTCGTAATCTACCTAAGGCAAGCTTTTATTAATGTAACCTCAAGGTTTGATCTTAGTTCAAGTGCCTTATCTAGGTGAGATTATTCTATTGAAATAGCTTATTCAAGAATCTAGTGGACAAATTCAACTTTGGCCTTCCCTTGAAGAGGTATCATTGCACGGGTCTCTACTTGTTCATGGGGCTATTCTTGACCCCTTTCCATTCTTGACCATTTGTCCCTTGGTTGGAACGATCCTCCTTTTTGTGCATGATTTCCTCTAGGTGTCATCTATGGTTAAAACATAACCAAGGATTAGCATTCATTGTGTAACTTATAATATTTATGTACCTTTCTCATTTGGCAATTACACTTAGGCTATGTTTTGACCATGGAAAATTGATTATTTTATTAATACTTTATTGTTATTTCACTTAGAATGTCACTAAAGATTGTTGGAAAGGTTTAACTCATATAATTTGATGTTTTAATATTGATTTCTTTGTTAAAAAACTGTGGGAGTTAGAAATTTTACTTGTATAATTTCTCATGGAAAACTAAAGATTTGTGATCCCCAAGATGAAGAACTTACCTCCAGTAGCTATAGTGCTGAAGAATGAAGTGAATCGAAAAAATGGTTAGGAAGATATTGCTCTTGAAAGGATTTGAGCTCTAAACATTTCAAAAAATTGCCTCTTATTTATTAGCAAATGTGAAAAATTCCTAAGTGTTCATGTTTATTTATAGGTGTTTTTTCCTTGCGTTGATGGGGTCTAATCAATAGGGTCTCATCAATAGGCTCAATGCATATATGGGGTTCCATTGACATTGGTGGTTCACAAAATGTTTTACATTAAATATATTGAGAAATATGAATTTTCTTATGAAATTGGGATCCATAGTGATCCAGAAAAGTTGTGAACATGATGAAAACATTAAAAGAAGACTAGGATGTTCACAAAATTGGAGAAATGATGGGAGAATGAAATTGTATGGAGAAAATTCCTTAAGAAGCACATAGTTGGATGCGTTGATGGGGCACACAAAATATTTGATCACCAAAATGCCTAAGGATATGGAAATTAACTAATCAAACCAAGAGATATGCAAGTGGGCCCTTCCCATAGTAGGCTCATGCCCTTTTTGCCCTTGCATAACCTCAACTAAGGGGTCTGTGGACCCCANGAGACATAAGAATGTTCCCATAGATTAATCATCATTCCTTATTTGAGAAGAAAAGAGAAGTAGGAAGTGAGAAGGGCCTTAGTTATAGGGGATTTTTAGGTAGGGGTAAGATGTCTTTTTAGCCCCATAACTAGTTCTTATAGTCCATTATTTTATCTAAGAGGTGTGCTTTGAATTTCCATCATATTTTATTTTTGAATTTTATGTCTTTATGGATTTTTGAAATGGAACCACATCATGAAAAGACTTATTAACTTCCTATTACTGGTTGACATGGAGCAACAAGAAATCCATGAAAGTAGAATTATGCCCAAGTAATTAGAAAGTTACAAAGAGTATTAAATCCCCTTGAAGTCACACCCTTTTAAACCTTTGAATCTTTTCTAAGTTTGGAAACTACCAAGTTCACAAGACCATTAAAGTTTTATTAATGAAAAAGGAACCTCATACTTCTAAAACTAGGAAGACCATAGACTTGGTGGATGGGTGGATGATGTGGACTCACTTCCTATTCTATGAAAAAGAAACTTTGTCTTATCCATTAGTAATGAAAATTCAAAAATAGAAACTAGAAATTAGTAATCAAAAAGCTTAAGTACAATCAGCCATTAGCAACAACTACAACATCACTATGCCCTATTGGCAACAAAGCATTTTATAAGAAAATAAGAAAAATTCACACCAAAAGAAAGTAAAATATAAAAGAAATTATCAAATATTAAATAAAGATAAAACATACTAACGATGTTATAAAACAAAAAGTTGAAAAAATAACAAAGTGTAAAATAAAAAGGTGTAAAAACAAAAAAAGAGTAAAACAGAAAAGCATGAAATAAAAAAGTAGAAAAACTAAGGAGCCACTGATTTAGTTAGCATCGATGTCCATAAACCCCATGACTAAGTTAAGAAAATGTGATCTAAAAGATTGAGCAAGGTTATCCATCAAATGAAGTGTTACTTACACTAGCTTGGTTAGGCTCGTGGAAAGGTTTAAGTTGTTGCATGTTGACTAGCTATTTTTTATTTGGGCTTTTAGGTTTGTAGATCAACATGGTCCTAGAAGAAAAAGCTTCATAAATGATATAACACCCTTCCCACAATGTTTGAAACTTAGTCTTTTAAGGTACATGTGTGGGGTTCTAATAAAGAATCTTGTCTCCAAGTTGAAATTTGACTTTCCTTAATTTAATGTCATGGTGCTTTATGCACTTCATTCAAGGACAAGGCTACTAATCAATTCTTATCTAGAACATTGAGATTAATTAATATTTCTTTCTATGCTAGGCCAAGGTCAGGATTTAGGTCATAGGCTATTGAAAGTGTGAAAAGCTCAGATTAAATTAGAAGAGTTGGTAATTTCCCATACACTAGCTCATAGAAAGAGTAGCCTATAAGGAGTATCCATGTTGAGCAGTATGACTAGAGGGAATCATTAAGTTTAATTTTCAAGTCTCTCCTATATTTGCTTATTATTTTGGTTAAGATCTTAGTGATCTCCCTATTGGTAACCTATACTTAATTGTTGGATTGGGGGTGATATGGTGTTGTTAGTTTATGTTCAACATCCAAGCATTGCATGAGCTTGCAAAAAGTAGCACCTATAAAATGAGTACCATTTTTAAAATCAATGCTTGTGGCACTCTAAACCTATTTACAATATTCTCTTATAAAAACTATGCAATAGTAGATGATGTATAGTTGATGATGATTGCTTCTTGTATCCATTTCATACAATAGTCAATAGTGACTATAATGTATGTCTTTCCATTTGACATGGGTGTTATGGGATCCATAAAGTTTATGCCCTAGACATCAAAGGATTCCAATGGTTGGATCCACTACTAAGGTTCCTCTATTTGAGCAGTCACCCCACCATCTCATTGATAGCATTTACAAGAGTAGACAAATTGGTGGACATCCCTGAAGATTGTTGTTTAGTAATACCCTACCATCAAGATATTAATTGTTGAATGTCTACCTCCAAAGTGGTTTCCATAAGAACCATCATGACCATCTTGAAGAATGTGCAATTGATTAGCATCAAGAACATAGCAACAAAATAGGCCATTGGCAAACATCTTGTAAAGATGTCCATTGATTTCGATGAAGAATTTGGCCTAATGAAGAAACTATTTTTTCTTCCTATGGTCCAAGTCTTGTGGCATCTCTTGAGTAAGCACATAAGTGAGGATGTCATCATACCATGCAGGCTCATCAAGCACTTGTTCATTTATTGCACTATCAAAGAGAAGTTTATTAGGAAATTAATTAGAGAGTGGGATCTCCTCTTTGTTATCCCATCATAACTAAGATAAGTGATTAGTGATCACATTATTAGTTCCTCTTTAATCTACCATAGTAAGATTAAAGTCCTACAAAATCACTACCCACCATATGACACAGGGGCTCACCATCAGCTTATTCATGAGAAAGCGAATGGCACTATGGTCAATGTGCAAAAACACTTTATATTTAAGCACATAATTCCTAGACTTCTCTAGAGCATACACAATTGCAATTAGCTCTTTCTCTATTGTGGTCTAATTAAGCTATGCACCCACAATGCTTCAACTTTTGTAGTGCATGTAATAAGGATGTTTCTAATCATGAAATTGCATAGGCATAGCTCCTAAGGCATAGTTCTATGCATCTATCATAATGTGAAATGGATGGGATCACTTAGGTGCTTGTAGAATTGGATTTTCTACAAGCTTCTCATTAAGTTGCTAGAATGCTTTTTCCAATTCCTTGGTCTATATGAATAGAGCATATTTCTTTGTTAGCTTACAAATGGTTTCACAATCCTAGGGAAATTCTCTATGAATCACTGGTAGTAGCCAGTGTGTCCAAGAAATGACCAAACATCTTTAATGGTTCCTAGATAACAGGTTATTCCTTGGATGATCCTAATCTTTTCAAGGTCCACCTCAATCCCTACTTGAGAAATTCTGTCCTAACACAATGGCCTCCTACATTATGATATGGCTCCTTTGCCAATTGAGTTGAAGATTTGTCTTCACATAGATTTTAATAACTTTATTAAGGTGTTCTAGGGCTTTCTCAAATGTATCAGTATAGGTGGAGAATTCATCCATGAAGACTTCCACCCCGCTACTAATTTGTTGCTGAAAAATACTTAGGACAAGGTGTTGGAATGTTGCAAAAGCATTGCATAGACCAAAATGCATCTTTTTGTATGAAAAAGTGCCCTAGGTACTTGTGAATGTTGTTTTCGCCTAATCCTTTGGTGCAATCTATATGTGGTTATATCCACTATAACTATCTAGAAAGCTGTAATGATAACGTCTAGATATATTCTCCAACACTTGGTCCACAAATGATAATGGAAAATGATCTTTGTAGGTCCCCATGTTTAACAACCTAAAATTAATACAAAGCCAT
The DNA here is from genome assembly GCA_015680685.1 of Gnetum montanum. Lineage (NCBI taxonomy): Eukaryota > Viridiplantae > Streptophyta > Gnetopsida > Gnetales > Gnetaceae > Gnetum > Gnetum montanum. The sequence continues at coordinate 405,660 of MNCI01028403.1, read as the reverse complement.
CACTTGCAACCTTTCTTTGCACAATTAAAATTGGAATAACCCACTCACTATTTGTGATTGAAATAGATGAACCCCATCTTGAGGAGTTGTTTAATTTCCTCTTTGACAATCTGCTTCAATTTGGGGTTTAACCACCACTATAGCTACCTCTTTGGATTGATGGAAGGATCAATATTAATATGATGCTAGCATATCCTAGGAGCAATCCTAGTGAGTTCAATATATGACCACATTTAGAAGATTCTCTTTCTATTCAATAGCAATGTTGGCATTGATTATTACTGACTTTCCATTTTTCAAGAATAAATAGTTCATGCAAGTAGGTAAAGTTTTCAACTCTAAGGGCTCATGTTTAAAATTTTTAGGAATTTCCAACTCTTTACAATAAATATCATTAGGTTCATCATTAGAGAGTTGATGATGATATTGCTCTAGTTCGTCCATGCCTTCAACATAACCACAATTTAAGCTCTCAACTCATTCCATGCAAAGTATGGTGCTTTCAGGATCAATTGTTAGTCATTGGGTGCTCTCTTGTTTTGTAATTGCTATGTACAAGCATTTTTGGATTTTAGATTCATCTATATAGTGTTTACATGATTTGATTGACATGCTTTTAATAGATCATAACTTTTGCGTATAGTTCCATCCTATATCATTATACGCAATGCATGGAACTCTCTTCTTCATGATATTTATGAATGCATTTTCCTTAGAAATTTCTAAGGAAAGATCTTTGATGCCTATTTACACATTAACAATGCTCAACCAAGCCCTTTCCATAATGATTGGAAAGTCTTCCTTGCTACCATCAACCTTGATCACCAAGAAATTAGTTGGATAGGACCACACACAGATAGTGATCACAATGTCCTCTACCAATTCCAAGGGAAAAATGATGGAATAATTTGCTAATTCTAAATAAATTTTACTCTTATTGAGATGAGGTAGGTTCCAAGCTTTGTATATTTTATGAAAAATTATATTAAGACCAAAACTTGAATCAATAAGAGCCATAGGATGACCAACCACATGAGTTGGTTTGAAGGGTTCTTAGAAAGAATAAATGTAGAAGATGAAGGAGACATAGGGTGAAAAACCACATGAGTTGGTGAGGGCTTTGTACGGCTATTGATTTGAAAGAATAATCTTTTTCTAGGTTTGGGTTCTAAACCACTTAGTGGAGGAATTGATTATAAGTTAATGATCCTATTAGTGTTACATTGCTATGACTATGCAAGAATTTAACCTTGCATGGATGGAGTAGTTAGTAATTAGATTAAGGGTGGAGGGACATGTAAAAAAGGATGAGAAGGCTACTAATGAAATGGGACCTTCCATCTATGAGATGGGGAATGAGCTCTGTAGTACTCTAAAGGGTAGTAGTGATGCTAAAAAGAAGCATGACTAAAAAAGTTACGCAGAGACCTAGGTTATTAAATATAGTACCCATACAGATCTAGTTTCCTATAAGGATATTGTTACCTTGGTAGTAGCATCCCCCATGACTTTGGATGCTACCATTGTTGATACTGCTCATATAGTTGTGGTGGAACTCAACTTGGTTAATAAGCTTATTGTTGGTGGAACTACATAGGATTACCTTGAAAATAATATAATCTTCTAGGTGCTTGCCTTCTTGCCAAGTTAGGATTCAAAGCGTACATCCTAGAATCTTGCAAGTGTGACACAACAAGGTAACATCCCTTAGGATGTTCATATTAACAAATTTTACACCCATCATCTTCATCTAATTCTAACTCCACAACTTCTTTGATTGTAGCAACTTTACCCTTACTCCTTTGGTAGGAACTTTTAGCTTCCTTCCTTCTCCTATGATCTCAATCACTACTTTGCTCTTTGGATTCTTTTGTAATTTGTAGAGTTGCTTGAAATGTTTTATCCAAATATTTCCACATTTTATCCACCTTGTTCAAAATTTTGGAAACAAATTTTTGAATTGAAAAGGTTTTTTGCTACACCACTTAATTAAGTAGTGCCTCCCCCTCATTGTCAAAAATCAAACTTTCCTTTTTCTAATAAAAGGATCCTGACTATATTTTTTATTATTTTTCCATTTCCTCAACTCTCCTTCTTTCTCTGCAACCTACTTAATGAGCCTTTAGATCTAATGGACCCTTAGTTTTGATAGTCTTCCTTGGGCATAAGCCCCAAGGGTTCTCCATGTTTTTGATCAAAGCCCATCTATGATATGGCAAAGCTACTCTTGTTGAGCATAACCATGAGTAGGACATATCTATAAAAGGGAATAATACCTATCCATGGTTGTGTCCAAGGGTTCATGTGTTCCTTGTTGCTAGCCTTGGATTTTCTTTCTCAAGTTGAACACTCTAGAGTATGTTTGATATTTTTCATTAAATAATTTAAGGATCATACTCCATCTGCAAATTGATTCTAGCTCGAAGAAGCAGTACCAACTTTCTACTTCTTTTGTTAGTGTTCTAGGAAACAAATTGAGTTTTTGCGAATCATTTTCAATGTTCTATAAGTGATAGTCATCATAAAAGGCTTTAAGAATAATTAGTGGATCTAACTTATATCTCCCCTCAAATCTAGAGATAAAGGTTCATATCCAACCTCTTGATTATGTTATCATTCACATGCCTAGTTAAAATTCTGAATACCTCTACAATGTTTAGTATGCTTCAACTAACAAGCAAAGGTTCATCATCATCATGAATTCAATGATGCTTATGATTTTCTCTGCTACCCCTTCATTCATTATGAGGCCTACAATCATTATTATTCCAATGTTCACCTCCATCACGATTTCTTCCTTTGTGGTTTTGGTGAAATTTAGAGGCAGAGGAAGAAGATGCAAATGAAGAGGATGAAGAAGGAGGAGGAGTACCACTACCATAGTGTCTTCCACCTCCTCTCCACTTGTGATAACCATGATCATTAGATTTATCATCATCATGATGCTTGCTTGAGCTACTACCCTAACTCCCACTTTTACCTAAACTTGAATTTTTGATAATGGACTATAGATTCGGGTTCAAGCCCCATTCACCGGAGTTAAGGGATGGAGAATATTTATGTTGAGAAATCCTATAGGAAGGATCCTCGTTATATTTTTGATTTAAGAAGAACAAGGAATTAATGAATGGCTTCCCCTTTGTAGCTTCATGGTGCTTCTCCTGCTGCCAATCTCTTTTGCATTGTATTTCCATACGATGGTAGTCTTGATAGTCATGTTCTTGCATAATGTACCTGATGAGACGTGATTCACATAGGCCGTGATATCGCGTGCACGATATCGCAGCCGACGCGATATTGCATCCCCTGCGATATCGCATACGCGATATCGCGTCTTCCCCTATGATATCACGTACGCGATATTGAAGTCAGCTGTAATTTCTATAAATAAGAGGCAGCTCTCCCTCATTTGCATCCTAGTTTTAGAGTAGCGAAGCTCTGGAAGTTTGATCCCTCCAGAGTTAGATTTTTTCCAGTGTCTGCCTGCAGTGTGGTGAATGTAATTGTACAGTGTCATTATTCGAGTGTGGCATACTTCGACACGCACATGACCGGCAATAAAGATCGAGATTACTTCATCATTGCAACATTCACTTAGTTTATTTATTTGTTTGTTTATTTAATGTTAGTTATTGCTTTCATAGCGTGGTGTGAGTACGACTTGATTACGAGCATCTACGGATGTGTATGGCTAGTCAAGGAATCAGTTACTCATCGCAATTAGTCTCTCACCCTTAAACTCCTAGAAGCGTAATGAGTACAACTTGATTCCAAGCATTTAAGTGTGACTACTTGGTAGCCCAATGGTGTAGCTAGGATCTACGCTTGGTAACCCAATGGCATATTTGGGATCTGCGCTTGGTAATCCCAGTGGCGTACCTAGGATCTATGCTTGGTAGTCCCAGTGGTAATCGTTCACGAAGTCCAAGATGTGTACGGTTGATCAAGGAATCGGTTGCTCATCTCACTTAGGTTAGATTAGATTTTCTCACCCTTTCCCTCATAGCTTAGATTAGTTAATATTATTTTCCACTGCCATCAGGAGTAGCGTTATAATTAGAACACATCATACACCTCATCTAGACTAAACCATATGTGACATATGCAAAACTAGTCTAG
>MNCI01028403.1:375015-398668 GCA_015680685.1 Gnetum montanum | reverse complement strand
ACACTTTAAGTGTGATTACACAAGGGCATAATAGGTTGAAACCTGCTTTGGGGAGGACCCAGTTGTGTAATTTTTCGTAATCTTCACTAATTCTCTAGTCCAAACACACAATTCCTTATTCTCAGCTTAATTTTTCATGATATTCTTTCCCTTATTACTATCCCTCTAATTCAACATTCCTATGAATCATCACATAGCCTTTTTCTCTATCATCCGAGGTCCTTATTGATAAATTCCACATCATAATAATTTTTGTGCCTTCAGAACTAGTTGAATTACCCTGGAACCCTTTAATAATCATCCAAATGTCCTTATTTTACATTGTTTAATTTCAAAAGAAATATTAAAAATTCGGTACATTCTCTAAGTGCCCTAACTTCAACAAAAATATATATATGTAACCCCCCTATGCTAATCAACATCATTTTCAACTGCTCATGCAAGGGGAGTTTTTCAAAAATCCTCTCTACGACTTGCGATTGTGCGTCCCTTGCTTTCATATCCATAACTCGCTGGCTGGTACTTCGATTTTCATTCCATTTGAGCCTACTTGAACCCAGAGTGTTTATCCTAGTCGTGGGGGAGGGGGCAAATGCCGAATAGCGCATAAATTTTTTGCCGAATAGTGCATAAATTTTTTGAAATTCCTCATCACCCAAAGGACATCATTAAGGGTAATTAGTTATAAAATAAAGAGTGGAATGTGTCAAAAATAATTTCATCCCCTTAGTTATACCAGAAAATTAAATTGGGAAGCCACCTAAGTCACAAGATCCATTATTAAAATTTTCGAGCACGATCACACGCTATAACATAAGATCTTTAATTAAGGCAAGCAGTAAGGTATAACTTGATTTCCTAAATAACCTTACTAATTCCTGACCCGTGTGATTGCAGATGGCTCCGAAACGTGCACAGCAGGAGGATCCTGTTCAAGGTGGAACAAAACGATCTCAGAGAGGTGAAAGACAAGGCCTTGTCGGACAACATGCAGAACAGGAGGAACAATCATTCAGCATTCATCAAAAAAGATCCTCCTACCGTACGGTCTAGGCAGGCAGAAGTAGGAGATACCCTCTCTAAAAGTGGTACGTACTACTTAGGGGAAATGTATCAATTTTGGCACAATGAAGAAGAAGGCACCAGGGTTAACATTTGTGGTGTGAGTATTGATTTCTCTGTTCAAGCCATTTCAGAAGTATTAAACCTTCCGAATACAGGGCCAAAGGTTTCTCAGTACCAGCTGGACACTTTCAGAACTAAGAAACTTAATAAAATGTTGACAGAGAATAAAAGGGTGGCAAAAGAAAAAGAGAAGGTTGACTGGGCAGCCTCTATGGCACAAGTGCAAACTTACACGCATGCCAAGGCACTCAAGGCCTTACAAGAGGAGAAACTCTAGGCCGTACTTCAATGCTATCAAATTCCCAAACCTGGAGCACAAGAAAAGGGAAAGACACCTATGGAGGATTCATCGCCACCAAAAACTACATGAGTTCCAAATTTTTGTAAGTATTTTGTGTGTTGTGTCTTTTTTTTGTTTTCTTCCCACATTGCGGCATCATCCCATTTTTCAATCTAATAATCCCATACCTATCCACTGTGTAATCACTGAAGCTTATTCTCCTTGTAACTCGAGGACGAGTTTTTATTTAGTCGTGGGGGTATGATGAGACACGATTCACACAGGCCACGATATCGTGTACGTGATATTGCAGCCGACGTGATATCGCATCTTTGTCTATGATATCGCGTACGCGATATCGCATCCCTCGCGATATCGCATACACGATATTGCGTCTTCCCCTACTATATCGTGTACGTGATATCACAGTCAGCTGCAATTTCTATACATAAGAGTCGCTCTCCCTCATTTGCATCCCATTTTTAGAGTAGCGAAGCTTTGGCAGTTTGATCCCTCCAGAGTTAGATTTTTTCCCGTGTCTGTGCACAGTATGGTAAATGTAATTTTACGGTGTCTTTATTTGAGTGTGTCGTACTTGGACATGCACATGATTGGAAATAAATATCGAGATTATTTCATCATTGCAGCATTCACTTAGTTTATTTATTTTTTTGTTTATTTAATGTTATTTATTGATTTCATAGTGCGGTGTGAGTACGACTTGATTATGAGCATCTACGGATGTGTACGGCTAGTCAAGGAATTGGTTACTCATCACGATTAGTCTCTCACCCTTAAACTCCTAGAAGCAAAACGAGTACGAATTGATTACGAGAATTTAAGTTTGACTACTTGGTAGCCCAGTGGTATAGCTAGGATCTACATTTGGTAACCCAGTGGTGTATTTGGGATCTGTGCTTGGTAATCCCAGTGGTGTACCTAGGATCTACGCTTGGTAGTCCCAGTGGTAGTCATGCATGAAGTCCAAGATGTGTATGGTTGATCAAGGAATCGGTTGCTCATCGTACTTAGGCTAGATTAGATTTTCTTACCCTTTCCCTCATAGCTTAGCTCAGTTAATATTATTTTCCACTACCATCAGGAGTAGCGTTAGAATTAGAACACTATTATACACCTCATCTAGACTAAACCATACGTGACATATGCAAAACTAGTCTAGGTGGGAAGACAACGAACTGTGACCTAAGGCTAACTATCTAGGTGCCACAACTAGTCTATCTGCGTAGTTCGACTGGATCGCACGTGCGACGCTCATTTCGTATGGTTGAGTGTAGGGGTACCTCGCCACTCTGCAGTACTCTTCATGAAGATCCTTGATGCCCAATCTCTTAAGAGTTTAGACTAGCATCCTAGGAAAAGATTAGTTAGGTGTAATACAATGTTTCCCTCCATGTCTTTCCACCATAATTGTTCATCCTAATGTAGGATGAAGGTGAAATTATGTACAAACTCATCTGCATGAGTGTACGCCACTTTGAATTCTTGGGGCACTATTGGTTTTGATTCATCATGCTTGTGAGAAGAAGAAATTTTTTATTAAAAGAAATATTTAGTATACTTTAATTATGATTATGATTATTATTTTTATTTTTCAAATGATTATGAATTTAGGGTTGATTCCAAAAATCTTAAATAATTCTCACTAAGTCATAGATGGTGCACATATCAAACTACAATGATGCCAAATATGATTAATGAGTAGATCCTATGTCCAATCATACCAATCATAAAGCGTTTACATGCGATTTGGTTAAATTACATGGACTTATAACCTTCGAAGTACACTTGTTTCTAGGAGGTTAAAATAACCATTGCAATTGTTATCTTTCCAATTACACTTGTAAAATGGAAAGGTATGGTTAATTGCAACTGAGGCATATGATTTTTATCACTTTTATTTTTTATGTTCTAGGATGCCTAAGAATAAGGAGTAAAGAATTATATATTTAATTTCTAATTTACTCTAACTAACATTTAACTAATCCTAACATACGCATCCATTCCCACTTATTGTACACATCTTGAACATGTTTAACGGTACTAGATCATCAAACATTAAGCATTACTGGGGTTACCAAGTGCGAAGCATATGCTCGAAGTGCTCATACTTATGTGCTTCATTAACCACTATTTAATTAATCTTGATCTAGCTTAATTTATCTTAAATTATCTTAATTTAATTACTTTAATTACTTAAATCATTAAAGAAATTTTGTTAAAACATTACATACATAAAGGAAATAGTTAATCTATTTCAAAGTGTTGTAAGGTTTATCAGAAATCTCATATTTATTATTGCACACACTACAACGCTTAGGTACAATAGTGCTTGAATAAAGATCTATACACTCTTTGACTCCTCTTGTAAACACTTAGAAAATACTCTAACTTTCAAGTGGAAAAATTACTAAATCTTTTCTACAACTATAAGAATTTTTGCCACAAATGTGGCTAGTGAGCACATATTTATTGGAAAAAAAGGGTGCCCCATCGATGAGTACACATCAATGGGTTAAACCCTTCATTGACATGATTTCATCAACACAATCTTGTCAATGGGATCACATTGATGGCATCCCATCAATGTGGCCAAATCATGATGCGTGATCAAAGAGGCAAGAAGGTAGACATAGGGTTGGCAATAGCTTAGCTTCCATGCTATTTCCTGAGAGATGTTGAAGAAGAGCAAGAGGAATATCATTGGGCCAAGGAGTGACAAGCATGAGAGGAACATTAGCATTGGGAGGTTAATCTAAGATCATCCCAAATATAAAGTCCCAATGACTTCAAAGTGTTAATGTAGCTTGTATGGTCTAGGATGCATGCCAAACTAATTTAGCAATATGTTGGCTTCATCACAAGTGGGAAAACTCATTATTATGAGGAAGAGGCATGTCAATTTTACATGTCCCATCATCAATGTATAACATCTTTCATGGTTGTTTGGATAGGTGATGTTGGATACCCATTGATAGAGAAGATCTTAGGAAAGGCACTTTAAATGGACGTGAATCCATGTAGGGAATTTTCCACTACTACTAGTTCAAAGAAAGAAACATAGCTACTTGCAACAGTGCCTAAGGTAAAGTTAGATGAGACTAGTTGGCCTTACAAGAACTTTTTCCTTTAATGGAGAGTTCTTGTGAGGGCTATTCACATTAATCTCTTTACTATCACACATCACACTCATGTGATATCCTTCACATTAATGGTCCTAATTGATTTGGAGGAAGACTATTCACTAAAATACCACAACATTTTACTCAAGAGGATGAATATCATTACCAGAAATGCATTGAGTGTTTCATTTCCTTTAATTGCATCAACTTTTTTTAGGCATTGGTAGATCCCATCTCCTAAGCTTGATGCTAAGGAAGTGTAGGTGTTCAGTGAGGATCAATTTCCTCATTTGGGATATGCCTTCTCTACTTAGTAGTTTTCTAAGACTCATTTTAATGATTTGATATGGCTCCCTAACCCTCAAGTTCCACAAAATGGTGAGAAGGCTTGATGAGATGAGTACTATGGTGAACCTATTCAAAAACATGCTATCCATGTTCATGCATAGTAGTAGCAACAATTTGGAGATGGAGCTATCATTTTTACATACTTGGAGGTAATGGAGGCTAGGATAACAACACACATGGATGGTCTATCTACAAGGATTGATGCATTGAAGTCTAGGATGCATCAACATTTTGACCACCTAGAGAGGAGATAGAGATCCATCTTGTCATTAACATTAAAACTAAAACTAATACATGTTTGAGAAGTTGAGGGCATTACATAGATCCTTTTATTTAGAGGAGGTGTAGGACAATATAGATCTTGAGTTGATGGCCATGGCCACACTATAACCTATAGCAAAGGTAGGACCATAAGAGATGGCTTAGGTGATAAACAACCCTATTGAGCAAGTTGATGATAAAGTCATTAAGGATGATTTGATTGAGACTGTAGCTAGGAGTCCAATGAAGGAAGACACCCATTTAGCATCTGCAAAATAGAGTCATGTTTGACTAGTTTTTTATTCTTTTCTAAATCATGAATATAGTTAAGATTTTTGTCACATTAGATAGAGTCATGGTTAACTCTTTTTCATGCTTTTTTTTATCTTCAATATAATGATAATTTCTTTATGAAACAATGTGATGCATGTTAATTAAAAAGAAATACTTTGATCATTTATTCATTAACTAATATTTTTTAATACAATGGTATCATTCTACATATGACATTAACAAGTGATTTAATTTGTTATGTATGAGATAAAGGTTCATATTTCTTATTGGTATACATGGGAGCATAATTTCTATTCCAAGTTAATAGTAAATGGTATCTCTATTCATTAGCATATTAATTTATTGAGATTACAACAAACTGAAACCCACATGTCATTGCAAACAAATCTTTAGAAACACCTGCGTAGCACATAGGGTCATAATCACACCTCTTGGTCCAATAGTGTGAGTCACATAGCTTCATGTTGTTTCCATTCTATCACTGTTAGAAATTGTGATGTCATGAAAATCACATATCTATCATACTATTTACTTTAACTGAATGAATTAGTAGCAACATGTTGTTTATTTTTGGATGTTGACTCGTTGCAACTCAAATATGATTGCATTATCTAATATGAACAATGTGAACTATGTGAACATGTGGGTTACACTTCTATCCCACTATTCTCTATGGAATGATAAACTTGCAAGAACATGTAGCCACCAATGGGCATGCAGTTTGTGAAGTTGGCTTGTGCATCTATGTGATTCACAATGCTTCACACCATATTGTGAGGACATCTGGATGGTAGTGCTTTGGCACCACAATGTTTTATTTTTTGCAACTTGCATCACATTACATTGTGATTTTTAGTTTTGTTGCTTGGTTTCGCAAGTGTCAAATGCAAATCATATTTTTAGTATGTTATAAGGTTTGTCAAAATTTCTAGTTGGTGGAAGAAAAAGATGAGAAAAATGTTATTAACATTGTAGAAAGGATTTCAACAGAGCTTCTTTACCTCTTCATATCTCAATGGTTCTAATGACTACTCAAGAAACCATGAAGCTCCTATATGGGTGCAAGATGCATCTAATCACACTTCTAACATTCAATTAGCTTCATATATTACAACCTTCTATGAGGTGCATGGACATTGCACTATTTTCATTGAAAATTTGAATACCCTACCATGTGACTCACATGTTCCTACACTATTCAATATTTTTTTCTAGTCTATACTATGAGGACATGCAGAGCATATTTAACGCAAACCTTAACATTTCTATGCAAGTCATAGGACATTGTATTAAATAGTAGACTACAACTACATGTAATTAGCATTGTGATCATAGTCTTCATTCATTTTATAACTTGCATGACATCATACTATGGTCTTTTAGGTGATGTTCCAAGCTATGTGAAAATGTGAGTCACATTAAACTTACAATTTATGAATATTGAGTTTCTACAAGAAACAACCTTTTGCACTATGTTTTTACAAACATTGTTGCTATCTACGAAGACATGAGATTTGCATGTGTTGTAGGTTAATTCTATCTCAACTTACTGCAAAAGATTTCTAATCACATGAATTTGTAGTTTAATAACGAAAGGAAGACTGCCATATGCATATGATTGCAATTTTTCAAAAATGGTTATTTGATAAAGTACAAAATGAGAACACAATTTATAATTAACCCACTTATATTGATGAGCCTAGCAAAGAAATATTTTGTACAAATATTATGAAAACTTGTATATTTGATAGGAAGGATATTTTAAATGTATATGGAACCTTAAATATTATGAATTTCATTTCTTAGTTTTTTAAAAGATAACATACACTACATGTAGCAAAGAAAAAGAATATATATTTCCATTCAAAAAATGTGAAATTAATACACTGTTCTCCCATGTATAAAAAATTTCCTATCATTGAAGATGGCAAGGTGGCTATTACATCATTCATGTTTAGTTACATTAGAAATTAGGAAAGGACCATGCTTACTAAAATCCTCACTTATAATATGCTACATACATATTTTTTCCAAGGTTGGTAAAGAACTAAACAACTAAGAACTGCTCATATCATGATATTTTGATATGTGGAAACAAACTCATTGGTGAAATTTAAGTCTTTTCCAAATCCTAAATGGTGGGTGTAGATTATTTTACACATGATATAGTCATATCCATTTTCTTGATTATGAATACCTTACACAACCGTTATACTCCATTTTGAAGTTAACTTCTTTTACTCTCCCTTGACTTTAATTATGCTATGACCCATTGTAAAATCACCTTCAAATAAATGCTCAAAGAATTTAACATTAACTTTTGAATTGTAGCAACATGTTGAGAAGAAGATAAGGAATCATATGCGCACATTTCTTTTGTAGATGTGTCTACAACCATAAGCACCCAATGCCTACTGGTATTGAATCTGATGTGAAGCCTACCTCAATAGACTTTAAAATGATTCATTCCATAAGCTTCCTAAGCAAAATTCAACTTAGCAATAAGAACATGATAATGAATTAGAGAAAATTCCTCTTTTTATAAGAAAAATCTCAAAATGTATAAAATTACATCAAAGGTAAGGAGCTAAGCTCAACTCACACTTCTCCCAAGGATTTTAAAGGTCACACATGTCCCCTCTCAATCCTCAATTACTCACAATGGAGATAAAGCTTAAGATAAGATACTTATAAGAGATTCTCTCAACCTATATCAAGTGCTCTCCCTTGATTCTCATTGAAACTCTTCTTGTACAAGCTCTCAAGATACTTCTCAAATCTTTCACTTTCTCTCTTACCGAAACTCAAGCCTTAGACTCTTATTTATAGCTTCTTGATGTGATCTTTCATCTTCCCTCGAATTTACCATTCAATTTAATGTCTATTAAAATCCATATTAGAAATATTCAAGAAATAGTAGATGTCTTTCACTAGTGCAGAGATGTCCAAGTAGACATCTTGAAATCAAGTTAGACATATAATATGTAGCTTAGATGTCTAAATATTAGGGTAGACCTCTAACCTGCCAAGGCCAAAATTAAAGATACTTGTTTTAAAATCTAGAACCTCTGAACAAGGAGATTAAGTGTGGAAACCTCTAAACTAATTGCTTATGTGTGGATGCCTCCAAACTAAATGTTCCAATACCAATCTAATGTGAATCCTACCTCAATAGACTCCAAAAGAGCTCATTGCACAAGCTTCCTAACCAAAATTCAAACTTAGAAGGAAGAAAAAGATAATGAATTAGAGAAAATTTTCCTTTTATAAGAAAACTCTCAAATGTAGAGAATTACACCAAAAGCTGAGTATCCAAACTCACCTCAAGGTTCTCCCAAGGATCTTAGAGGCCACACATGTTCCCTCTTAATCCTCAATTATATACAATGGAGTTGAAGCTCAAGACAAGATGCTTATAAGATATTTTCTTAACCTCTCTCAAATTCTCTCCCTTTCCTCTCACTAAAACACTTCTTGCACAAGTTCCCAAGAGACTTCTCAACTCTCTCTCTCTCTCTCTCTCTCTCTCTCTCACCCAAACTTAGACCTTGGACTCTTATTTATAGCTTCTTGGTGTGACCTTTCATCTTCCCTTGAATTTTCCATTCAATTTGATGTTTATTAAAATTTGTACAAGATGTCTTTCCTAACTGTAGAGATGTCAAAGTAGACATCTTGAAATTAAGACATCTAGTATGTAGCTTAGATGTTTAACTATTAGGGTAGATGTCTAACTTGTCAGGGACAAATTTAAAGATACCCATTTTAAAGTTTGGAACCTTTAGACACCTTCAAACAAGTTACCATAGCCTCCATAACCTCCTAAACGCATCAAAATAAGTCCAAAACACTTCCAAACATGATAAAACGCCTTGGAATCATCATCAAAAGGTCAACAAAAGAAGACACACACATATCCAAGATACATTGAGGATTACACAAGGGCTGGGTGATGTTCTCATTAGAATGGCTGGTAATATAATGATTGTCTAGTTTTAAGAAACTCATCCTAGTGAATATTTTTAACCTTTTTAATAAAATCCTTCTTTAATAGAAACTCATCAAGATCTTCTTCAACAAATGTATCAATTTCAACATTGACGATATGTCCTTTTGTGACTTTCTTTGCTTTATGTCTGAACTAGTTCTTTTGGCCTTGTTGGATGTGACTCTCAATGGACTTTGCAAATGCTTGAAACATACTATTAAAAATGAAATATTTTTTTGAAGCTTGATAGACAATGATGGATTTCTAAAGTTGGTTCAAGTACATGATGTACACATCAATGACATGATCATCCATTCATTGTTTTCATCCAAGTTGATATAGAGTCCTAAAAGAAAATCCTATGGCAAAAAATGGAGGAAATGGTAATGAGCAACTACATCACTCTATCAATTGTTGCACATGATTGACCAATGGGGTGATGAAGTCTATAGGCTTCATTGTCTAAACTATTCCACAAGGTTGATCAATGGGGATATTAAAGTCTACATCAACTATAAATGAAGTTTATTAAAACACATGTCAAAAAATAGAAACAAGCAAACCAAATTAACATTAGTAAATAAAAATTACACATTTAAATCAAACACATAACATAGAGCTTCAAAATCATTTTCTTTCTTTCCAAACAAAAGAAGGTATATTGGAGTAATAGATGACAAAGGCATGCATTGGAAACATCATTGTCAATTTATTATAGAGTTATCTAACACCAAAACATAAAAGCTTTACATACTTGTTGCTTTATTCAGATGTTCTTATTCAAATATTTGTTTGTTATCTCTTTCAGCTAAAGCAAATAATCTTTTCATAGCTTTAATTATTGGCATATTAGTCAATTCTATTAAACACATGTACGATACAAAGACCATTAGGTTTTTTCAAAAGAAATAAACAAAATATTAAAAATACATGGTATTATAACATGGTAAAAACCTTTCCAAATATTGCTCGCATTGGCATTAATGTCCCTACTATCATAAATGTTGACTACTACATTTTTTAATGTTATAAATTCTTTATTTAGGGTGAAAAATTGATCAATGATTTTCTTGTTCTGTACAATCAACTTCTAGATACAACTTTTTTTCTTAGCTACATAATTCTTGATTTTGGCCTTTCATTGATTATTTTCTTCTATCAAATGAGACTTGTTTGATTTTAGGTCCTTCACAACATTCTTGAGTGCTACATTGCTTTGACAATAATCATTTATTGTTTCAATCGCGTGTTCCAACTTACCCTAAATGCATCGGTGAAAGCATATTTCATGTTAGCAAACTTCATCAGCAATCTGGCTATCATAGTCTTTTAAAAAATAGGAGGTCTTAGCTTTCTCAGGTACTAATGTACTCTTGAATATTCTTGTAGGATCCAAATTCACTATTTCATGAAGTTGGATAGCAATAAAATTTATTTTCTTTTACAATAATTTTGTCACTATAATCAAAAAGCCAAGTGACTCTTTTACATCATGTAGCTACCATGATCTTGCTCGCCTCTTCATTTGAGACATTATAGTCATTGGAATATCAAAAGAGGCACTTTCATTATTATCCAAAGCCCACATGAGTAAAATTTCATTATTAGATATCCTGCTACTTTCCAAATATACTAGATTAGAGAGTTCTTATTTTTCTTCCACATGTGTTCCTTGACAACTACCTCTTTACCACATGAAACTTGTATAACATCTAGAATGTCATGAGCATTGAGCAAGAAATTTTGACCTTGAATGGTAGCATATAGATTACTTTCTACAACATATACATCATTAGTCAACCATTCATAAATGTTGTAAACAACATTCTTGATATAATTTCCATCCATTATCATCTAGTGATAAATTTTTATTTTCTTTACTTTTTTAACAAAATTGACATTTTTGGCTACTCTAAAATTATTTGAAGAGTACATTCACAAATAATGCCAATAGTTGCAATTCATGGAAATAAATAAAAATTTACTATAAAATCAACTATAATACTTCAATGAAGAAATCTATAAAATCGATTTTAGATGATTTCATATAAAGAACAGCAGGTCCTTATACAGAAGATCCCTTTTCCTAATCCCCATGATTTTTATTAGATCCATGATTATACAAAACTTGAACAATATCACCCAATTAGAAAGCAAATTTAAATAGGATAATAGCCTTCTCTATACATCCTGCAATAGAAATAATATAAATGAGAATGATCTTAGCATGGGTAATATTTACTAACACATGATAATAAATTAAACATGATATACTAAAAGTAAGAAAATGGACCTTCTCAAATTAATCATGGGAAATAAAACTTCTCACAAAATCATCACAAAAGAAAGGAGTCACTAAGAAACTATATTTTATGATGTATAAATTAAGAATAATAGAGTAATTAACTTGAAGACAACTTCATACAAAAACCTAATGTTATTGTTCAATGGGGGTAAAAATCAAAGAGTTGCTTGCCCTATGAAATTTTAATGACAATAACATCATATCTTACATTTTACATCGTTTAATGGTATCACAAGCCATTAAGTGATCTTTTGTAATGGTATCACAAGCCATTAAGTGATCTTTTGTAATATCATTGTTATTGGAGTTGCATAGACAAAAATAACTATAATGTTTGTAACTTCTTTTAGTTTGGAATGTTTTGGGTCTTACTAACCCAAATATTATCATGAACATAAATTAGAAAAATGAAATTTCTATGACACTATCACACTTTTAAAAAACATTTTCCAATGGTTGTTGTATAACTATTTTAGGCATCACATGGAACACCCTTAAAAATACTCTATATTATGCCATCCATTGACTTGATACCGTAATGTGAACTATAAGAGCTAGCATAAAACTTAACCAAGCTAAAAAAACAAAACAAGCAATGCTCAAATCTGCAAGAAAATACGGAATGAAGGAAAACAAAAATCATTAATGAAAACACTTACAAGGTGAGAAGACCAGAACCACAAATAGCTTGAAATGCAACACTAAAAACAATTTGTTAATGGCAGGAGAGTTTGGGCCACCACGTTATTTAGATATGGTTATGTTTGGACATGGCTTTACATTTTCTTCACGCTCATATTTTAAAAAGCATGATGGGCATGCCATGGTGATGGGTAACAATCCATCATGTAATGCCCAGAAAAGATTGGTTGTTTAGTGCCTAATGACAACAAAAATAACCTTTGCTGATCTCTAACGACATGTCAGCCACCATAAATATTATAAGAAATCTAAACGATGGTTGAAAAACATTATTTATACAGATAAACCTGTAATCACTGGTCAGGATCATCCTGCTGTGAGTGCTCTGCCCCATGAAACATCTTGTGGTCCAGATTCTGCTTTGGAGTATTCCATGCGTGCAGAGACGGTCTTGTTTGTCGGCGAAGTTTGTAATTCAATTTATGGCCAAACCATTCAAGATAAGGTTAACTCAGGTGACGCCAAAAGGGTAACTTCAACTTCAAAAATATAATTTTTGTGGAAGAAAGTACTTTTTGAAAGTTCTATCAGATAATATTTGAATCATCTTTTATCATTAAAAAAGTTCTATCTGGAAGAGGCGTTGTGCTTGGCCGAGTTTGATGTATATTGTATGTCAGCCAAACCAATCGTTTATCAACTGTAAAATTGTATTTCGATCCGCTAGTAATATTTAAAAGCCCGTCAGAAACTTAGTATTCCTAAAAGCAGTTTTATAAATCGTTATGAAAAGAAATTTCTAAATTATGATTACCCTTTTGGCCATGAATACCAATTCAGGATTTTTGCCTTCTTTTCTTCGGAAAGTTGGGTCGAACTTATTATGCAGGGAGCCGGTTTCAAATTTCTAACACCTGCTCCCAAAGTGAGAAACAACTTGCCGGAGTGAAGCTTGCAGGATCATTCGTACAGAATTTTGTTTTCTTAATAAAAGAATGCAATGAAACACTGTTAATTTGTCTTCTTTGCAAGTTAGATTAACACGGACACTGAAGACTCAGACTCAGATTAGGTCATGTGCATGATTGTGGAAACTCGAATCAAGCACAGAACCCACACCTTATGACTTACGAGTTATGTGAAAGTATTAGACATGTCGCTTCCTAATCTGTCTCCTTCCGACTCCATAAGTTTTGTAGACCAGAAGATTAAAATTTAGGCAACTTTGGGGCTTCTGTCGACATTTCTGTGTTCTGTGGCTTACACTGTATCTTGGACTATCCATGGAAAACTTATCTGTTTATAGTGGATATAGTGATTCCTTGCAGCCAAAAGGGGTCTGTACCGACCAACAAGATGAAGTCTATGAGTACCCCTGCCCTTCCCAAATTAATTTTCCCGAGCTTTTTTTTTACCTCACCCATCATAAACCGAGGGGACAATGTGGAGTCTCACATTCATATGTTATGGTTTTTAGGCTAGAGCATGGTAAATATTTAATGCAATTAATGACCATGATTTATATTGCTTGTCATAGTCAATAATCATGACTTATATTGTTTGTCATATGCATTGTTTTTGTTATAGTTATTGATATCAACTCTCCCATGGTATCACTAGCTGTGATTAATAAGTTTCAATCCCATGACAATAACGAATCCTATGGTTCTTTAACTCATGCAAATTATTTATGATGGTATCATAGATAAAGCAAAGAACATGATGTTTTATAGAGAGCTGAAATCATCACCAAATCCTTTACCACCTTGGCCAACTTATTAAATTAAATAAATGAACTAAAATAATGATTAAAGGTGCCACTTGCATTAGGTCATTATTAAATTATTATTATTATTACTATTATAATACAGTAGATATAGCAAAGCATGAAAAGTTCAAATGAGCTAGAATAAGCTAAACAAATTAAGGAAAAAAAAAAAAGAAAACACATGATCATTTGTAAAATGGAAACTATGAGGTCTCGATTAATACTTAAGCCAAATATGCTTGATTAGAGGTCTTTGTTGACTTATTTGCACATAAATCCAAACAATTCTTCTCTTAAACTATGTAGTTTACTTAGAGTCGACATATATCTTTTCTTTTAAACAATAAAAAAGAACTGACATCTAGACTTTTAAAAAAAGCCTTGGATGCATAATTTTGTCTCCATGCTAAAGCATTTCTAGAATTTAACAATTTAAAACATTTCAAAGTTAGAAAAACTTGCAATGAGTTAACAACTAAAGGGTAGGAAGGATTGCTTACATAACAAAGGGAATTTACTTTAGCTCATTAGAGTAGTTGTTAGGCTCTTCATTGTAAACAAGTTTATTGCAAAAATTGAAATATCCAAGAAAGCAAATGATACTTATGATATAAATTTGAAAATGTGTATTGTTAACTTAGTGGGGAGAGAATTAGTGAGCTCTTGTATGTTGTTCCACCATCTTAGTGATGTTACTCAGATGACGATAAACTTAACTATTTTAACATTAAATATTTCTAATAT
The DNA here is from genome assembly GCA_015680685.1 of Gnetum montanum. Taxonomy (NCBI): domain Eukaryota; kingdom Viridiplantae; phylum Streptophyta; class Gnetopsida; order Gnetales; family Gnetaceae; genus Gnetum; species Gnetum montanum. The sequence continues at coordinate 383,773 of MNCI01028403.1, read as the reverse complement.
CTATAGCTACAATTATAGAAACATTATTAGAGGGAACCACATCTAAACTTGCTTAATAGTCTATAATAGGGGACACCACCAGCATTGACCAAGCTTGACCAAAGGTCATTGATGAGCGACGAGGTACTGCTATGCTCAACCATATGAATATGAGAGCGTACGCGTGATCTAGTTGAACTCCACAGATGGACTAGTTGTGGGACCTAGATAGTTATACATTGATCGCAATTCGCTATCTTCACACTTGGACTAGTAGTAGCTTTGTCACGTATGGTTTAGTCTAGAGTGAGGCATATGATGTTGTCCTAATTATATGTTACTCGTGATAACAGAAAAGATAAATTGATTACAGTAATAATGGAAGTGAAACCCAAATTAGCCTATGGCGATGGTCTCTGTCCTTAACCATCCGTACATGTCTTGGACTTTGTGCGATTACTACTAGGAATGCCAAGTATTTGCACTTAAATGCTCGTGATTAAGGTGTACACATTCTGCTTAATGACAAGAAAAGTAAATAATAATAAATTATACTATTAATAAAAGAAGGTGTTAAATAAATCAAGAAAAAAAATTATTATTGGTGAATGCTACAATGATGAAAGTAATCTCAATCTTTATTATTGGTCATGCACATGTCCAAGTACGTCACACTTGAACAAAGGTGTCGTGCAATTACAAACGTCACACTGTGGACATGCACTGGAAATAACTAACTTGAAAGAAAGAAAGAAACCAAATTGAAGAAAAGAACTTGACTCTCCTCCCCCGCACCCCCCTACAAAAAAAACTTGTCAATTGTGTGCCCGAGTGCCGTATTTATAGGCTAACATAGGAATCACAATATCATGTAAACAATATTGTATCCACGCCATGATATCACATACTCAATATCAAGGCCTAGCAAACTATGATTCATCATACCCCCACGATTGAGTAAAAACTCATCCTCGAGTTAATATAATGAGAAATGTGTCCTTTGAAAAACATTATGAAGGTATGGAATTATTGACTACTATTGAGCAACCATGCCATAGTATGGAAAACACAAAATGTGGATGCAAAACAAAAAATGTTGGAACTCATGTGGTTCTTAGAGGTGGTGGCTCCTCCATTGGTGCCTTCCCTTTATCTAGTACTGTAGGCCTTTTAGATTGTTGTCATGTGAGAAGTGTCTGTAGTTTCTCTTCTTCCATCCAAGGATCATGCACAGTCCATGCTAATGTCCCAATGTTTGATAGAGTTAACACCTCCCATAGACACAGTAGCTGTGGAAACATCTAGTTCGCTTTGACATAGCACATAGCAAACTGTCATCATTCCTCCTCATAGGCTCTAGATTTATTTTGTCATTCATAATAATCTATCAGCCGTCAAGCCAAACTTGCTACTACATCTCTTTGATCATGGTAGCTTACTTTGAACACTTCTAATTCAGAGTTTCCAACTTCTAATTTTTGCAACATTTTCTTATGTTTGGAAAACTATATCTCATACTTAACGTAGGTGGTACCTATCTTTTTCTCAAGCTCATTTCTCGAGTGGCATGATATTAACATGGCCAAGTTGGCATATCATAGATTTTCCAACTCCATGTACTCTGTTAAATCTTTAATTTGTAGGTCCCATCTTTTCAATTTCACTTGGTCGAAGAAGGCATATGTATCCAATATGGCTCACCTACCAATTTGATGAGCACTGAAAGAGTTAATATGAGTCTTAGCAATATGGATATTCTTTTCAATTATTTCTTTGTACATCCCCACTTGATCACAGAAGTGCTCTTTTAACTTTTCATGCTTCTTGGCCTCATTCTTCCATGCACTAATCTCTATTGCCATCTTTTGATAGATGGCATGGACCTCCTTCATAAAAGGGTTCTATTTTCTCTGGCCAAGAAATTCATAACTTGGTTGACCTATACTAATTTTTCTCACATTTGTTGAAAACTTTCTTTGAGAACATTCTTCTATTTCTCAATTTCTGTTAGCCAAATATTTTTAGCAGCAACCTATTTATTCTCCTCATGTAGGGCCTTGAGAGCCTTATCATGTGCATATGTTTGAACTTGTGCCCTGGAAGTATACCAATTAGCATGTTCTTTCTCCCTTACCATCTTTTTTTTATCTTCTAACAATTTACTTAGTTGCTCATTTCTAAAAACATCCAATTGATCAACTATGATAAATTGGGAAGGATCCCTTCGTTCAGCTTGTAGGGTGATGTGCTTTTCTTGTAGTCTTTTCAACTCTACTTCCACATGCTCGGCCCTAACTTTAGCCATGACCAATTTTCCTTTAGTTGAAATGAGGTCTAATTATTCTACTGTGAAATCTTGAGGGATGTCAAACAAGGAAGTCATAACCTATCCTATTTGTAGCAAGTGATCCAAAACATCCTCATGTTCTGCAGTAATCATTGAGGAACCAGCCAAAACTTGAGCATCATGTGGTCCCGTGAAATATGCTGATGGCACAATAGGGACATTAAAATATTCTTTTATGTGGTTGGCAACCACCTTTGCTACACCTATCACATCTTGGTGTTGCATGACCATAACTGTGGCACCTTCACTAGTTTCTAATCTGACTTAGAAGGATGTAGTATTCCCAAATATTTCCTTAGACCATTGGGACTCTCCTCCTAAAATCAATGAAATGTGCTCACTCATAGGGTCAACTAAAACAGTGGGCTACACAACATCATCAATGACACTAAATAAATTTTTAGCATCATGAATCCCCCAACTGACCATCTTAGAAATGGTTCTGAGCTGACTGACGGATGTTCAATAGTCCTATTGCAGTAGTGACGATTGTTGGACTTGCTAGCTTGTGGGTTGCATGATGGGCCTTGCTTCTTGTTGTTAGCTAGGCCTTCCCATTTTAGGTGTAGTGGGTGCAACCATTTGCTCTTCCTCTTACTCTAATTTCTCACCAATGTCTTTCTTTGGCACTGGTAGTTTGAGTAGTTCAGCATACAAAGCATTTTGGGGTTTTCTAAGAATATCATTCGTATAGCCCAAAATTCTAGCACATTTAAATAACTTCCTCATGAGACAAGGAAAAGGGAAAGAAAGATTCCCTATCTTTCTTTCTTTGAATCATCTTAGTATTTCTGTCAAATATAAATGGGGCAAATTTGTAAATTTTTCCATCAAAATTGCACTACCCTGCACTACATAACTAGAGAGTTTGTTTAAGCCTTTGGTGTGGAAAATGTGATACGTGTCAATCTTAAAGTAAATCATCTTTTGAAGGGTCAATTCCCCATAAGCTTTATTTTCTTTGTCGTAAGCCTATTTCAACCATAACTCTCTTGCATCTATGTTTGAGCGAGTGGATATATGAGCAACCTTTGATCCTTCATTTGGAAGATTTAAGACGTCTACAATGGCCCTTGAAAAGAAATCAATGGGAACACCACCTACATTGGAAATGGTACATTCTTCCTTGCCATGCCAAAATTAGTATGTCTCACCCAAATACTAGTCACCACTTTTTGAAATAATGGGCCACAATGGAGATGATTTAAGTTGAGTCTACACTAGTTCAAGGGCAAACATGATGAAAGGCCTGAAATTCAGCTCCACAATCATGGCTGAGAAGACAAGCTTCTCCCGAATGGCTTGGAAAAATTCTAGGGACAATGTGAGATGTTGCCTTGGTTCGAGAGATCTAACTTCTCCACCTTCCACGTGGTTAGATTGCACTGTCATAGGGGTTTCTTGCTCTATGTGTTCTACATGAATTCCCTAGCATCTGTCTCCTCTCAACCATTTAGTTTCTCCTTGCGAAGGTCCTACTCGATCTCTTCTTTTTGGGGCCATCTGTAATCACACAAAGATCAATTTTTACTAAGGTTGTGTAGAGAAATTTTTAACTCATACCTTACTCATTACCTTAGTTCATAGTCCATAAGTACATAGTGTGATTTTAGAGTTAGAAATATTTTTGAGAAGTGGCTCCAAAAGGTGTTATTATTTACCTTACATCATTGGGTTTCATCAATTTCTTTACACGTGGCACTTACAATTGGTTGGGTGGATTAGGTGACTGATGAAAATAAACTTGGCATTTAAACATAAAATGTTTCTTCAGTAAATATTGAATTTCTTACCCCTATGATATCCTTTAGACAATAGAAAATTTCAAAAAACTTATGTGTACTTCCTACTATAGTATGGGCCTCACCGCACAACCATAGCCCCCCCCCCTTTCCACAACTAAGTCAAACACTCCAGGTTCAAATAGGATCAAGTAGAATGGAAATTGGAATGTTAGGGAGCTAGATATTATGCGTAGAAGATGGAGAGGTAAAGCTCTAATTCACAAAGGAAAATTTCAACAACTCCCTAGTGGCAAATGAAGAACATGAATGTTGAAGTAGGCAAGGTTGTAACTATATATAAGTAGGTGAGACCCAATATTGCGTACCCGATATCAGGCCAGATGCAATATCACCTACACGATATTATGTCTCCATCAACATGCACTAAATGTAGGGATTGAGTGGAAATAATGAATTTTTGATATTTAATTAAGGATTTGAGATTAAATTGGAAGGTCTAAGGTATTTGGAAAATTAATTTTGAGGCACTAGAAGTGTGTCATGGTAAAGTCATATATAAAAATTTGTGAAAAGGGACTAGGATGAAGGGTGTATAGTAATTGTTAAGGAATGATTGATTTAAATGATAAGAGAAAGTATAGCATGCTTAGGTGAGTAGTCAGAGGGTATAAAATAATGTGGTCATCTGCAATAGGACAAGTTACAAAAGTTACACAAGTGGGTCCTTTCCAAAGTTGGCTCTAGCCTATGATTCCCTTATGGAACCACACCTCTAATGTCCATGGGCACTAGAGAATTTTAATTCAACATATATCTATGAATAAAAGACACATGTTAGAACCACTGAGTTGAGATAATAACTCCACATTACACCACCCACAAGTTATGAACATTTAGACAACAAGCTGAGTAGGACTATAGAAGGGGTTGCAGAAATTAGGGCATGAGGTTTCTAATGATGGTTACAATGGAATATTGTATGTAATTAGTGGTTAAATAATCATGTTTCTAGCTTTCCAAGTTTCAAACCAAGTCCATACCACATTGCAATGACAACGCATTTCTTCATCCATAAACAAATAACCATAAGTCTACCAGAGTTGCAAGGAGTAACATCACTTGGCATTTGTTCAAGGGAGGAGCAAGGGAGGAGCATCATGATGGCACACTTTTACTATTATTATTATTATATATTATTTATTTATTTATTTTATGGCTTTATGAAGTTTCCTACCTTCATACATGGGCACATGTCTTTCCAGTGGAATCCACAAAATCTTATTTAGTANGCTCCATCAACAGCCCCTATCACTATACCTAGGCCTCCACCTCACACTTCAACATCCACATGAGCTAGTAAATGCACCAGTGTGAAGGGACATACAGATCCATGCATACTTCCATATAGTCAAGGATGCCATAGTGCATTGGATTTCCCTCATAATGTACACACACCATCTAACCTTCCCCACTGTGCTTTCTATAATCAGGTGTGTGACCAACAATTTTACTACCCAGCCACCATACCACTAATCAACACCCAGTTGCTGAGGCATGAAGGGTTCCTAATGTTTCATACATGCATGGATCCTATTCATCCACTTATTAATCCTAGCTGCGACCAAATGTTTAGTCATGGGGGTCACCCCCATTCTAATTTCCAATATTCTTAAGTGTTATTTTATCTTTTTGTTTTAAAATTTTTTGTCATTTATCTATTTTTAAAAAACTTTTTCTAATTGTTGTTTTCAATCTTTCGTTGTAATCTCAACCGTGAATAAGTTGATCATGTTTCCCATTAAAGTGAGGTTTTTTTGTATGTTGCCTAGTCATAAGGGATTGATTATTTAGACATTGAGACCAGAAANCCCTTCACACTGGTGCATTTACTAGCTCATGTGGATGTTGAAGTGTGAGGTGGAGGCCTAGGTATAGTGATAGGGGCTGTTGATGGAGCTAAGGAAGAAGTGGCACCAGGTTGACCTTGGGCTAGTTTAGAGGATGGAGTAAGTTCAGAAGTGTGATTCCTATTCCTACAGCCATGTCTAAAGAACGGATGCCTCCAATGTTGCGTGGGGAACCTACTTTCGTTAATAGCAATAGCAAAAGTTACATCTGTTAGTTGGCACAGTAGTGAGGAACCATTCAATACATCTAATGGTGATGGAGAAGGAGGTGAAGGATGAAAATACTAAGGATGAGAAGAAGCATGAGAAGTATGAGGTAGTGATCCCTCAGGAGAAGACACAGGTTGATGGTACTTGGGAGAGTAATAATGGTGATTGGAGGTAGAAGATTCAAAATTGGTTGGAGAAATAGGATGTTGAACATAGTAGGCATTTGGTTTAGGTAGATAGGGAGGATGTGGCTAGCTAGATGGTGGTCTGCCCCATGCCTATGAGTTTTTCAACTATGGTGGAGCAAATTTTTGAGGTTGGTAATAGCTCCCCTCAGTATAGTACAATGGGTTATAGGGTTGTCCATAATTACCTTGTGGAATAGGGATGTCCCTAAATTAATACCTTTGTATGAATTTTGCATGTAGCTTCCTTGCCCAATGCTCATATAGATGTAACAAGACTAGGCAACGGCCCTTTGGATGGTCATATAAATAGACATCACATTCATCCTCATTATCTGTAGTTGAGCCTTTGGCCTTGTTACCCTTAGCCATTCTCCCTAGTTGCCAAATAGTGTTCTTAACTATTTCTAATTTTTGTGCCCTCTAGTTATTTCGATTGCCAAGTTTATTTTGGATGACCCTCTCCCTGACAGTGTCTTCTAAATTCACACTTTATTCATTTGCCCATATGGTCAGCTTGTTATTGTTTGCCTCAATTTCATCTATCGATTTCTATATTGGTAAAGGTTGGGACTATGTCACCATTTCAGAATTGGTTGCTTTCTCTTCCTTCTAGTTTTGGACCTTTCTTATTTCTAGAATTGGGTCTCACTTAAATTCTTTGGCATTCACCCATTTAGATAATTCTCTCTCTTCTTTTGCTAGAAACTTTATTAGTTCTTTGACTTGGTGGGCTTGGAGCTTATATAGTTGTCCTCAAGCATACTTTACAAGGTTCACCCTTGTTCCATTACTAAGCCCATCTATAATGTGGAGTATTTTCTCTTTCTTAGAGAGCCTATTACTTGGACATTTATTTATTAAGGAATAATATATATCTAAGGTCATGTACAAGGGTTCTTATTATTCTTTTTTTCTTCTTTGGATTTGTTTCCTCAAGGTGGGGACTTGCACATAGGTTTGGTATCTTTTATTGAAAAGTTATAACATGGTTGACCATCATCTGATTGAATTTTCTTCCAATGATTTATACCACACTTTGGCTTTATTGGTTAGTGTCCTAGGAAAGAGCTTAAGCTTTTGTCATTTATTGTCCACATTGTTGACCACACAAGCATCATGCAAGGCTTGTAAATGATGTTGTAGATCTAAATCATATCCTCTTGCAAATTTTGGAATATTATTCAGGTTGAGGTTAGGTAGTCGACTCTTCTTGCGATGCATATGAGATATCTTAACGGCCTTTATGATGTGCATTAGGATTTTAGGGACTAACAGGGATTTATCATCGTCAGAAAAGTTATGATTAAAATCTCTATTTGACTAATGGTGATGATGGGCTTGTGTTCATGTTGATGACCTTGAGTGTATTTATAGGTTTGATTTCTACTTTTATTCCAAACCTTTTGTGGAGCTCTATCTCTACCTACGTTCATCTTTGTCAGGAACTAAATGTTGCAGTTGAGGGGGAAGATGAAAAGGAGGAACTGGTAGGATACCCATGGCTTCTATTATGTTCCTCAAGGTCCCTTGTTTTATCATTTCTAAGTAATGAGGAGGTGTTAGGCCTTGAGGCCTCCCCTAGTTTAGGATTGATGTCATCTTCTTTAAGATTATGTACCTTAGGTGAATGTAGTCTTTGAGTGTCATTGGGGTGGCCATGGTCATGAAAAATACCTTTATACGGTGGATCATTTCAATATTCTTCATTATATATTTCATTATTTCTCTAATGAATAGGTGTGCTATATAGTTCGTAATCATTTCCACATGAGTGAGACATTATTGACAATTTTTGGTGTGTGTTTGAATACTTCTCGAAAGATATATTGTTAGTATCCTTTTACAACGATATTGCATAATATAACTAATCTAGATAACTAGCGCCATCCTCGACAACGACACCAATGATGAGTGATGAGATACCCTTATGATCAACCATACAAATACAAGTATTTATGCATGATCTGGTCAAACTTTGTGGATGGACCAGTTGTAGCACCTAGATAATTATACATTGATCGTAGTTCATTGTCTTCCCACCTGGACTAGTAGTGGCTTTGTCACATATGATTTAGTCCAAAGTGAGGCATATGATGTTGTCCTAATTCTATGTTACTCCTGATAAAAGAAAAGATAAATTTATTAAACTAATAATGGAAGCAAAATCCAAATTAGCCTATGGAAATGGTATCCATACACATCTTGGACTTCATGGGATTATTGCTAGGCATGCCAAGTATTGGCACTTAAATCCTTATTACTAAGGTGTACACATTCTACTTAATGATAGGAAAATTAAATAACAATAAATTGAATTAACTAAAGAAGGTATTAAATAAATTAAGCAACAAAAACTAATCTAAGTGAATGTTGCAATGATGA
>MNCI01028403.1:344348-374412 GCA_015680685.1 Gnetum montanum | reverse complement strand
AATGAATGCAATAAATTAAGTGATCATATTTTTACATCATCGAGGAATGGGATGTCACATTTGGTATTATAGCTAACCATGATTTAGAACCAAAGTGGAAGAAAAAATTTATTTTATTATTATTATTATTATTATTATAGAATATAAGTAAATTTAAGCTAAATAACAAAATGGAATAAAATATTATTTTATTTTATTCTATAGTTAAGAAGAAGTGAGAGGAAGTACATCTAAGTAGGATATAAAAAAGGAAGAATAGGGAAAAGAAGCAGAATGGGAAAAATGTAAGGAAGGTAACTATGACTATTTGTTATGACTAAACAATCCTAGAAGATCTATGACTATCTTCCATTTGGATTCTTTCTCTTTAGCAGTAGCATCTACCTTACTAAACCCTACTTTGCATCCAGCTAGTCTATTACACAATTTTTTGATATATTTGGTTGCATGTCTTGCTACAACTACTAATTCCTCCTTTATTTTATGTTGGATCTTTAACATATCTATCTGTATTGTTTAATCATCCATGTTCCTTTATCATTCCTTCTCCTTTTTTTGTAGAAACAAAGATTTAAATTATGAGCTATGAGTAAATCAACAAACAAATACCAAAAAGAAAGAGAGAAAAGAAAAGTATTACCTGAAATTGATCATTGTTAATTTAGAGGAACCATTCATGAGTCTCTAGATGGTGAGCATAGCATGTTGCACTTTTCAATTCTCTTAACAGTTGCTCCAGATCTTTTATAGTATTTGGAGCATCCTCAAGAATTGGATGCAAAGGTGATGGAACTCTAACTTGTATTAAATCATAATTTACCTTGAAGTTGAATGACTAAGACTCTCATAGATGATAGACACTCTCATGAATAGAATAGGGTTATTATCAAAGATTTATTGACTAATGCACTGAAGAAGCACAAGTTCTTCTTCAGTTGTCGCTACTATTTTTTCCATTGAATAAGAAGATCCTAAATAGAGAAAGAAGAAATCACTAGAACAAACTCAAAAAATAATGTTGGTGCTACCTGTGGAAGAGAACCACTTCTAGGTATCACAAAAAAAGAAAGCATGACTAGTGATCTGGGTGGTGAAATGTAAGGTTGTGCAGAAGTAGCACCTACATCATCTCTATCCATCTCTCAATTAAAGTATTGTCACTCTATAGACCTCTACAACAAAAGAAAATAAACATTATACAAAGGAAAGAGGGAAGTGTTCAAACCTTTAAATAACTAAAACTTACCTCTAGTTGCTTTTCCTTATCTTGCCTTGAACTCTACCAAGTTTTTTGGGGTTGTTGTTGAGCTTGTTGTTAAGTATGTTGCCTTATAGCTATTGGACCACCAAAAGTTTGCCTAGTATGTTGCCTCTATAAAAAAAGAGAAATTTATTATAAAAAAACAAATATATAGATAAGACATTAAAAAAATTAAATTATATTTAAAATATATACCTTGGGAGTTGAAAGTGTGATCTATTCTTGTGATTGAACCATACCAAAGGTCGAAGTACCTTGAACTTCTTCAACCTATGCAACTCCAGTACACTACATTAGTTCATTCTATAGCGTATATTGCAGTATCAAAAGACATCAAATAAAAAAATAATTAACAAAAAAGTAAATAATAAGAACATGAAAAATACCTCATTAATTTCTTCTTGATTCTGAGCATGTCGTAAAGCTAGTTGACATTTCTTAGCATCCATAATCTTACTCATTGTTCTCATCTTTAAGAAATTTAGGGCATAATTAGGGATTCTAACAAGTAAAAAGTTTTTTTTTTTGGATAATCATAACTTATGGTCATACACATGATCAAGGGTATACAACATAGGGTATAGCATTTAGAAATATTTTGTTGGACAATAGTAATTTCAGCCATGACATTATACCAGGCAAAAAAACAAGACAATGACCAGTCAAATTCTACTAGTTATGGCATCATGAATTATGAAAATAGAATAACAACCAATATTGGCTTGTTTTCTATACCATAGAACCTTAGTATTAATAAATAAACATAAATCAATGTGAGCCTCATTATTGAAATCTTCATGAATAGATTGGCTTTTGCTAATGGTAGAATCAGTAACATAATCAAATAATTCCTTCTTACAAAAGGTTTTAAATTTTTGGGAATAAGTTGACAAAATTAAAAGATCCTCTCCTTCCTAAAAAACTCATGCTACTTGAATATCAAAAATAAGGATTGTTATTGCTCCAAAAACTAAATGGGAAGTAGAACTTTTTTTGCTATTGTACTATTCATACCATTCCATAAGAATACCATTGCAATGGAAGAGTTTAAAAATTGGAAAAAAAAGTAAATTAGCTAACCTAGGAGTGGTAAGGTATTGAAAACCCTCCTTTCCAAGTAAAATATGAACACAATCATAAACAGAGAGTACATTATTTTGACGTAAAATAATATTAGACAATAGAGAGTTGCTTGAAGGAGTTTGAGGTGAAGTCTAATGTTTGGAAGCCATGATAAAGATGGTTAGAATTCTTTATGATAGAGAATCTTCAAGCTTCTATACTATTAATTTTCTACTAATATTGAGTTGTGATGGGAAAATTATCCTTCTTCTCATATTTATAGTACAATAATAAAAATCTTAGTAAAAGAAAAGATAATGTTATAACTTTAGATAACCAAAGATCTAATAAAAGCTAACGTATACTTTTTAATGAAAAAGCTAACATTTAATTTTTTGTATTTTATGATTTTTATGTTCACTAAAGTGAAATTATATGTAGTTTAACTCAAAGTGCTCTCTAAAACAATTCCAAAAATACCCATTTCATCAAAATTTGACTTATAGTTTGAAAGATATGGTAATTCTTGGGTTACATGAAGATTAAATATATATATATATATCAAAAAGAATAAAAATGCATTTTTTTAATTTTAAAATCTAAAAAAAAAAACAAAGAAGGAGGTCTTGGATTCAAACTCAAACCCCTAATATTCTTTATTAAAAGATACTTTAAAAGGAAATTTCTACGACCAGTCATAGCCAATCATAGTCAACCATGACAAGGCTGTGACTATAAAAGACTAGCCCTTGGGCAAGCCCCAAAGGGAACCTCTAAGCCCTTTACCATGCATTTGTTGTGATGGCATGCCTACCAACACTATGCTTACTATCACCTACTACTCTTTGTTGGCCTTTTCGAAACCCTGACACCTCTTCTCATCTTGGCCATGTGGTCCTACTACGAGGCATCACGACCACCTATGGAAAAAGGGTAGGCTCTACCATAGGGGAAAGAAACCTCTGCATGTGTTCTACTCTACTTATCTACTAGGCACCATGGTAGGACCACTAAAGGGCACCAACAACATACTACATCTTGTTGTGCCACACCATATCACTTTATGCTGTGCCTATCCACACTGCATCACCTACACTACGTTGTGCCCCACCTGCCCACACCATGCCATGCCTAATACTGTTGCTCGCTTGTCACTTGCCTACTACTTACTGTGCACACCACCGATCAGTACCTTTAGCACTACTGATAAATGCCTCTACTGCTACCGATCACTACCTTTAGCACTACCAATCACTACCTCCAGTGTCACTTATAACTACCTTTAGCACCACCAATCACTGCCTTTAGTGTCACCAATCGCTACCTTTGGATATTGCCAATAATTTCCTGTCCATGTGCTAGCCCTAAAACAAGCTATAGGGATCACACAACTAGTTGTGTTGGTGCAAAAGAGGATCATGCGAACCCTAGAATAGGTCATCCATCAATTGATAAAAAAATTGAAATTTTTCTGATAATTATCAAGAATTTTGAAATTCTCATCAATTGATGGATAAAGTTCAACATTTCTTTTTGCGCCATAATTGTTAGTTTAAATAGAAAATGCACTTAATTATTTACAAAAATTCAAATTGGTGTTGCAGTAACAAGAGAAATAAAATTTTTTTCATTAAGCATGTACATCCTAAAGTAGAACTGGGATGGATGACCTCTTAGGAAGTCTTGGAAAACATGAAAGTTTTGTAAACTTAAAATAGCTATAAATTTTGAATCTGGAGTCTATTTCTAACCAAATAAAAATCAATTTCAACATATTTGTACCTTTTGAACTTAATGGAATGGTCAAATTTAGCTTTTTTATTATAGAAAATTAGCATTTAATTCATTGTTCCTAGTCTCAAAAATAATTAGGATTTGGTACTTGATAAGAGATCTGTGATAGTTTCAACTTCTTCGCAAACTAGCTATCAATTTCAAGACCCATAAAAAGAGTCATAGAAGCTAAGGATTCTAAACATACCTAATTTCTTCAACTTATCGATGTCAAGAACCTAAAGAATAAACTGGAGAGAAATGAAAGCCTGAGTCAATGACCAGATGAATGCCCTTGAAGATCAAATTAATGAGATCAAGGGTGTCCACGAAGAACTTCAACACTCAAACCATGGGTTATGGATAGACATACATAATATGTCTAATGAATTTAGGAAATTGTCCCAAAGTTTAGGGGATAAAAGATCAAACGTGCAAGAAAAGATGGATTCCTTTGTAAACTCCATCAAATAATTAACTGACCATCTCATTCAGCCTTCAAATCCTACCTACGATCTACCTAAGGAAAAACATCAAGATCAAGATCAAACTCCTCCTAAGGATCCACATCAAACACAACCTCTACTTGCTAATGGAAAAAATACCAGAATCCCTCTTGTAGGTTTTAGAATTGCAACCAAAGGTGAGGGATATGGGAACTAGTTTAATTCACCTAGAGAATCATTGACACAAGTTAATGCTAAGAAAGTAAAATTAGATCATTATGATGGAGCCCCTGGATCTAGTGCTAAGCTAAGAATTGGCTTGATATAATGAAAAATTACTTCGATATATTGAATTTGTCAAGCCATGAACATTTAGAAGTTATCTCCTTGTATTTAAGAGGACTTATGACAACATGGTGGAATGGAGTGAGATCTCAAGGTTTGATTACAAATTGACTTAATTTTTGTCAAATTTTTAAATAGAAATTCATTCTTGATTCTTTTCTCAAAGACTGAAAAATGATATTTAATTTCTATGGTTGGAAAGGTGATTCATAGATGATTATTAGAAGGAATTCTATGATCTTTCTTAGTATGTAAGTTACCAGGATGAGGGAGAATTAGCTTCAAAATTCATTGGAGGACTACATGCTCAACTGTGTCCCAAAACACAAGTCCATAATCTTCAAACCATTGATGAAGCATCTAGAATTGCTAAGGATTATGAGGAATTGAATCAAATATGAGCTACCCTTCAACAAGAAACTCTTTGACAAACTACCTTTCCACAAGCAATGCTAGAGGAGACAACAATAAAAAAAGCTCGATCAGGATTAAGATTTTTTGTTTGTGGTGAAGATCATTTCAAATGAGACTACCCAAAATTTTAAACAAAAATACCAAGGACCAACTAAATCAAAAATGAAAAACCCAACACAAACATGAAGAAAGGAAAAATTCCAACCACTACCATAGCTATAAAGAAGATATTTGCATCAACTAAATTAGGTTTGTGTAAATTTCAATTTGCTTTACTAATTTTTGAAGGTTCAATCAAAGGTAAAAAAATTAAATTTTTGATTAATAGTGGTGCTAGTGATAACTTTATCTCTCTAAAGTTAATTAATTTATTGAAATCAAGTTTACCTTCCAAGAAAATCATTAAGATAAAATTGGTAGATGGAACGACTATGAGCAAGCATACCAGGTATGGAGAAATTAACTTTAACTTGCAAAAAATGTCTTTCATTGATGAGTTTTTCAAATTTGAACTAGGTGATGTTGATGCAATTTTAGGAATGTCTTTCCTCCAAAAATTTGATATTACTACTCACTTTGGAACTTGTATTTTAAAAGTCCCAACCACTGATGGAGTTAGGGTTCTAATGGGGGTAGAAACAATAAATAAAATCTATATGATAACTATTAAACAAGATAAAAGATTAGTAAAAAAAGGTTCTATGATGTTGGTTGTTAAAGTAACCCAACCTCAAAGATCTTCAGGTATTGAGATCCCGAAAGAGCTTAAGGAATTTAAAGATTCAGTATTTGGTGAAACTAAAGAACTACCCCCAAAAAGAACCATTGAGCATGTCGTTAATATTTTTCTTGGTATAAAACCTATTTCAAAAGCCCCTTATAGATTTTCTACCTTTAAATTAAGAGAATTAAAAGCACAATTAGACCAATTGTTGGAAAAAGGAAAAAATTAGACCTAGCATATCACCTTGGGGTGCACTAGTCTTATTCAATAAAAAGAAAGATGGTACACTAAGATTATGCATTGATTATAAAGCATTGAATAAAGTGATGATTAAAAATACTTATCCCTTTGCTTAGGATCGATGATTTGTTTGATCAACTTATGGGTGCATGTTATTTCTCAAAGATTGATTTAAAATTAGGTTATGACCAAATAATGATTAAGGAGAAAGATATTGAGAAAACTACTTTTAGAACCAAATATGGGTTATATGAATTTTTTGTGATGCCATTTGGATTAAGTAATGTACCTACAACATACATGGCATTAATGAATAATATTTTTCATGAGTATCTTGATCAATTTGTTATAGTATTTATAGATGATATACTTATTTATTATACATTAAGAGAAGCACATGTCAAACATTTGAAAATTACAATGGGAATTTTAAAGAGCATCAACTAAAAGCTAAATTGAGTAAATGTGAATTCTTTAAGAAAGAAGTATAATGCTTAGGACATATAGTTTCTAAGAATGGATTACAAGTAGATCCAACAAAAATTAGTACGATCCGAGACTAGCTTGAATTAAAAGATGTTATAGTGGCTTGCAACTTCTTAGGTTTAGCCAATTTTTATCAACATTTCATTAAAGATTATTCTATCTTGGTAGCCCCATTGACTGACCTTTTGCAGGAGAAATGTGTGTTCAAGTTTGATGAAAAATGTAGGGAATCTTTTTTTAGATTAAAGATTCTACTTACAACAACACTTATTTTGAGAATTCCAGATGAAGAATTACCATTTGAAGTATCCATGAATGCCTATGGAATATGAATTGGTGTAGTTATTTCACAAGAAGATAAAGTGGTATGTTATGAATCTCATAAATTATGAGGAGCCAAGGTAAATTACTCAACCCATGATTCAGAATTACTAGCAATTGTTAATGCTCTAAAAGTCTGGAGACATTATCTTTGTGGAAAAAGGTTTGTACTAAAAAAGATCATAAAAGTTTAAAGTATTTGCAAACATAGCCTATTTTAAATACTCATCAAAGGTGATGGATATAATTATTGGCTAAATATGATTTTCAAATCAAATATATTCCCAATAACAAAAATGTGGTAGCTAATGCCCTTAGTCGAATGTGGAACCTATTGATAGGTGTGGTAACGACCACTATGGAAGAAGAAATTAAGGAATAAATAAAAGAAGATCCTTATTTTAAAAATATTTTAACCAATATTTCCTATGAGCCTCAATACCAACTTACCTCCAATAGTTTATTGATAAAATGACAAAGAGTATGTATACCAGAAGGAAATTGGAGACTTAGGTTGTTGTGTGAAGCGCACAAAGTACCATACATAGTACACCTAGGTTATATTAAGACCTATATGGTAATTTGCAAATCTTATTTTTCGCTTAGAATAAAGAATGATATGTGCTCATACATTAAAAATTTTCCAACATGTCAAAGAATAAAAGCTGAATGGAGGAAACCCAATGGATTAGAACCTCTGGAAGTCCCAACCTAGAAATGGGAAAATATCGCTATGGATTTCATTATAAGATTGTCAAAAACTGAAATGGGAAATGACTCAATAACCGAAACAGGAAATGACTCAATAACGGAAATGGGAAATGACTCAATTTTTGTAGATGGCACATAGAAGAAGAAGTAGCCCAAAAATGTTTATGTGAAGTATTTTGATTACATGGTTGTCCAAAATCTATCACTTCGAACAAAGATCCCAAGTTCATATCCAAATTATAAAAAACTTTCTTCAAAGAACTTCAAACCCAGTTGAAATTTAGCATAGCTTATCACCTTGAGACCGATGGACAAACAAAACATGTAAATAGAATATTAAAAGATATCCTACGAAGCTATGTCAAGAGTAGACTAAAAATGTGGGAGAATTATTTGCATCTGGAAAAATGTTCCTATAATAACAATTATCAAGGTTCCATACATCGAACACCATTTGAAGTAGTATATGAATGTGATTGTCGTACACCACTAACCTGGGAAATCCAACCTTAAGAATGTAATGGAAGGAAGAAGAAATGAAAATAATGGAAAAAAATTTCACAAGAGTTAAAAAAAATTTACAAGCTACTCAAGATAAATATAAAGGATATGTAGATCAACATCGACTTAAAAAAGAATTGTAAACAGGAGATCAAGTATTACTAAGAGTAAAACCTACCAAAAGTTCTCTTAAATTGGGAAAATATACTAAATTGGCAACTCGATTTTGTGGAACTTTTGAAATATTTGAAGAATTGATGAAGTAGCATATCGATTGAATCTTCTAACAACCTTAAAAATTCATCTAGTTTTTCATGTGAGCTTACTAAAGAAATTTCATGAAAATGATGTACCATATTTGTTGGATCGGAATAGTTTGCTATTATGATCCAACACTAGCTTTGGAGTTAAAGCCATTGCTATTAAGAACCAATGAACCAAGAAATTACAAAATAAAACTATCAACAAAGTACTTATTCAATGGTCAAATTGTGATCAATAGACTTGGAAAATAGGGAGTTTATTTTAAATACTTACCCCCAACTTTTTGAGCATCATGATATTGAATGATAAATTGTATTTGTTATGGATGTAATAAATTATGTTTTATAATTTCTAATTTTTGATCTTTTATTTGTATATATGATAATGAGGAAAACAAAGGAGCTGAAGCTGAGGAGTATAATGATGAAGCAACAATGAAGTAGTTGGATATAGAGGAAGCACTCGAGGAGGAGCTAGATGCCTAGCGGTGGTAGATTGTAATGTCTCATCCTTTATTAAGGGTGAAAGCAATTATAAACAATGTAATTAACCTTCAAATGAAGGGGCACCTCATTATGAGGAGTTACGATTATTCATGTATCCCTTGGAAAAGGTTTTGGTCTGTGCCATTTAAGGCCAAGATTAGAGGTCATGCTAGGCATGGAGTTGCAGAGCCAAGAGAGGAAAGTAATGGTATTCAAGTGAAGTGGGACAAAAAGGGACTAATCACCCCTTTGCCAAGACACCCTAACCATGGTGGCAATGTCGGATTACCTCTACAACTTAAGTGGCATAGGAAGACAACCTAGAGGATGTTGTAGTACTCTCTTCAATTAATAATTTTTTTTCATTTTCCTTATTTCACTCTTCAATATCAATTATTTATTTACCAGTTAATTAATTTATTAAATATTTATAATATTTCCAAAATATTATCTAAGAAAACAATGAATGCAATAAATTAAGTGATCATATTTTTACGACATCCAGGAACAAGATGTCACATGGCCATTTTCTCTCTCCATTTAGATTTTAAAAATTGTATTTTGAAAACTTTGTATTTTAGAAACTTTCAAAATTTTTCATTTATGTTTAATTTTAATAAATTAATAAGAATATTTCTATTTTATTACACTAGGAATGAATTAAACAATATATTTTGCAAAAAGTAAATGTAGATAGGAACTTACCATGGCACCAAATATATTGATACAAGCTTACTATGAGATAAAAGGCACCAAATCTTTATGAAAAAATCTAAGGTGAGAAGAATGTAAAAAAAAATTAATAGCCTATAAATTATGATGTGCACCATTATTTGATGCACCAAGGGAATTAACTTAAAAGGGTGAGAGTTGCTTAAAGTAGAAGAGTTACTTTAAAGAGTTGGAGAGGGAAAAATTACTTTTTTGAAACAATGGAATTTGGTATTTATTTATTTATTTTATTAATAATTTTTTAATACTTTTATTTTTATTAGATTCTTATTCTTTAATATAATAGTTCATCATATCATCATCATCATAGTTATGCTAGATATAGTTCCAATATTCAATTTCTTTAGTTTAAATATCTTTTATGTTATTGATAGATATTTTAATTTAAATTGGTACTCTATACAAATACATTTATTCATAATTGTTAGTTTTATTTTTCCAAGTTCTTTTATGACTAGGTAACTATTGATTGAAAAAATGAAAAATTACAAGATTGTATTGAGTTTTGCCAAGAATTATGTCTTTTACCTAAAGAAAAAATCTACTCCAATTGTAGAATACTAAAGAAAATAAGAAGGGATGCTTCAAGAAAGAAGGATTAAGATTTATATGTTCTTAATGTGATGCTAAAGAAAAAATTCATCATGGAACCTGGTTCCAAAATTCAAAATTGGATATAAATTTTTTTTTTATTAATTATGTATGATTGAAGTTGGAAATGCTCAAATGATTATGTGGAGGTTGAAAATGAAGTATCAAAACATACTGTAGTTGATTTGTTTAGTTTTTGTAGAAATGTTTGTACAGATGTTCTGTTGAAGAATCTACAAAAAATTGGAGGTTTAGAAAAAATTGTAGATATTGATGAATCAAAATTTAACAAGAAAAAATACAACAGAGGTAGACATGTACCAGATCGTTGGGTATTTGGTGGAATTGAACAAGATTCTAATAATATGTTTCTCATTGTTGTTCCAAATAGATGCAAAGAAACATTGATAGATTGCATTTATGAATGTATCAAACATGACAACATTATATATAGTGACATGTGGAAAACTTATGACTCGGAATGGCTTCGTCAACTTCAATTCGATCATATAATGGTAAATCATTCATTGCACTTTAAAGATTGAAATACATGTATTTATACTAATACTATTGAAAGTACATGGTGAGTAGTGAAAACTCATATTCCATGAAATGGATAATGACAAGAGCTACATGACTCATATTTTATGGAGTACATGTGGAGAAGAAAATTTGCACCAAGAAAATAAGATGCATTTTTAATGATTGTTAAACATATTGTTGAGTTTTGCATGTCTCCTTCCAATGTAGAATATATGACATAATTAAATTCTCTTCATATATTCATGTGCTAGTTTATTTAAATTTGATAATAAATTTTATTACCACAAATTTTACTAACCTTCGATATTTCAACAAAATAATTTATTAAATCAATAGTTTTATTTCTAATTGATTTAATCTAAATCTAATTGATTTTCGTAATCCCTTATTATGCACTGCTACCCATCTTGAAATGCATGCATTGAATTGAAGAGTTTCCATATTTATTATTTTTCATGAGGAATTTTTTCTTCATTTTTGTTTTATACTTCAAGAACAACTAAACTTGACATTTCAGATATTCCAGTAATTATTTATGCAACATGAACTATAATGTTAAGGACTTTCAAATGCATGCATCCATAGCATTGCTAGCTGGAAACTCAAAGCATGGGTAAATTATTAGTAATATAATGCTAAGGATTGGTATATCTCAGGATCTTGAAGAATCTAACATTATAAAACAATTATAAATCTAAGAACAGAGAATTGAGATGAGACATTGATGTGCACAAACTTTGGCACTTCTTTTTATCACAAGGAATAGGTGAATAACCAACAACTCTGCAATTTTGATGTTAGCAAGGTGATTATGTTTTAAATTTTTTCATAAAATTAGATAAAACAAATAAGGGTATCAATGTGGAAAGACATGAGTGGAAGCTTTACAATCAGCCACTGGTAAAAAGGATTAAACTTTCAATGGCAAAAAAGAGAAAGTTTTCAAAGTTTCTAAAATACAATTTTCAGAATCTGAATGGAGAGAGCCAATCAGGACAGCCATAGAAAAATCCATGATGCATGCACATGATGGCCAAAGATGTAAATGACCTTTAATCATCGATGAAAATTGGTCAGCCTGGCTTCTCCTATGATTATGCACTGTTACCCCAAACTTGTTCCAGAATGATTTCAGTGGGTGATAGATAATCAACATAGTGCTTAGTTGACGTTGATTGATGTTTCTGTCCAACTCCAAGCGATGATTGTTTAGGGCCAACTTGTGTACCTGCAACGTAATGGGGTAATAGATTTTGTGGAATACTTTTGACATTACTTCCATTAGTCGAGGTGAAAATGGCTGTCGCTGACTATTTGTGGAAAGATTTTTTCAAGAAAAGACTGGGATTTATTCGAACTAGAAAATTATGTACAATCTGCCCAGCCCAGGGCGCAAAAGCAACACCTGGCATCAATCTGACCCAGCCTTTACCAGACACATATCCCAAACATGATCTTCATCCCCAGATGTGGTTACCCTATGACATAAAAAAACTAGAATCCTTCTGGTGGTGTGTTAATTTTTGCTTATTATGATCCTCTGCTTCTCATCCTCCCATAACCCTTAGCTGCACCCTTCCTAATCATCCATCTGCAGAGCTCATTCCTGTCCCTGTGCATTCGTTGGCTGCCTCTCATAACTCTTAGCTGCACCCTTCCTGGTCATCCGTCCGCAGAGTTCATTCCTGTTCCTGTGCATTCTTTGGGAGTTCCCTTTGTGGTTCCCTTTTGATCTATGTCTGTGTCCATCATGCCTTCCCTCATCTCCCTACTCATCTCTTTCCTTCTTGCCCTATGCCTACAGATCAGGTCCTGAAGCTTGGGTCTGCTGACTATTTGTGGAAAGTTAATTAGCATAAGAATTAGTTTCTTTTATCATTGAAGTTCCAACCATGTTTCGATGGAATGGGATAAACTGGCTCTGCCACCTTTATCCTTAGCCAACTTTATTTCTGATTAATTAATATATTTTCTTCTGTTATATATAAATATCACTGCAATACTTCTTATCAGTTTCCAAAAAACATGCTCACAAGAGACAGCGGACACAGGTCCCCGTCGTTTGAATGCGTGTAGTAAAACTGATTTGAAGAAAGTAACCCAGACAACCTGTAAAGATAAAAAAAAAAAAAAAAGCCAACAGGTTGGAAGACTAATTCATTCTAAAGATGACTTACAAATTATGCCCGGATATGTCAAATCTCACATAAATTATACCCTCTTCATACAAATCTAATGAGACTAAAAATAAATAATGCCAAAAACTTCAACTATTGCTGACAATGGACATGCTGCCACCCATTCTATCACCGTTAATGAAGCTTTTGAATTAAGAATCTCCTAAAAACACATCGGCAACTATTCATGCAAGTCGGTCGTACCTCTGACGGCTACCATTAACTTCTCAATAACTGCCATGCAAACGGTGAGCATAGTGTTACGAACCGCTAAATGGGGAATTCCAAATCTTTCACTTACACCTGGGAAAGTTCCCTTATGTTTTATTCCAATAATGAGAAACTCCAAGAGTATCTTTATCCTGCCCGCCTCTTGTGCTTTTAATGAGATTGGCAGCATGCACGGCTCAATTTTTGTGTAGAAACGACCTTTAACAAAGCACAACAGACCTCAACAACTGGACCAAGCTTGATAATGAATCCAACGCCAGCGATAGGCCCGTATTATCATCTGAGGTAGGCAGTACAAGGCACATGCTATGGCGGGTCCACTCATACCCAGAGTCTTGGCAGGCAACTTTCCCTGATAATGTGGTTTCTAGCGTGGCCCAGCAGTTTGGGGACATGTTGACGACTCCTATAGTGCTTGAGCGAACTGCACTTTTTGAACCATAATAGGTATGTGCATGATGATGCTCACGTTGCCCTCACATCAGGTGCATTCCAGCATGAGTATTCAAGACCAGTATGAAGTACAAAGTGCGGTAGTAGCCACAGTAGCCATGGCATCAACAATTTTTGTGAACTTCTTAACTGGATCTTCGCGATCATCAATCTTTCGAAGACCAATCTTTAGCAAAAGAAGAATTTCGAGGGAGGGGGAGGGTTTCGGGGAATCTTTTTCTCTAGATTCATTGTTGGACCAATTTTGGGGTGCTATAAGAAGGAAGGAGTTCTATTAAGGGCTTTGAAAGGATCAGAGTAGGAAGGGCATAGATTTGTTAGACACAGTGTGCCTCTTGGAGGCATGGGCAAACAAGATTATGCAAGAGGCTATCCATCTTGCCAACAAAATCTAGGGCTCTATATTGAGCTAAGTTTTTTGTTCCAACCAAGCTTTTTTTATTTGTTATTCCAAAAGCTATGATCTCTTGTCTATATTCCAATTTCTATTGTCTTGTTTAAGTTTCCTTTCCAAATTCCTAAACCTTCACTTTCTTGTTTCTGTTTTCTGGTTTTTATGTTGGTGGTGCTTACCTTAGTCTAACTTGAGTAAGGTGGTGTTTATTAATAACATCATTCTATTTTAAAGTTTACTTTTCCAAAATTCTGCATTTATTGTTTTTCTTTTAAATTATACACACACACACACACAATTTCAATATTTTTCTTCTTTTAAAATAATAATATATAAATATTCCCTATTTTCTTTATTTTTTATAGTTTACTAGAATTTACATTACTTGGCCTTTTTAGTTTATGAGTCAAGGATCTTACCACTGCCCCTAACCGAACAATTTCTCATCATTTTACCTTAAAGAGACAATTGGCTTCAAGTTCTCCAAACTCTATCCCAATAAGGATTCAAACTACGATGGTAGCCAATCAACCTATGGCTCCTCTAGTTAGCAATCCCTTTAATTTTACAAACAATGAGAACAATTTTTTTTTTTTTGAAAAAAGGTCGAGCAAAATGTATATTCCAAAAAAAATGGCTATACAGCTATACAATGTAGGCCAGGGCTACTGGCCCCACACCAGCCAAGAATAATCACCCGGTGATCCCCAAGGACAACCTCACCGTGGGCATCCCCGCCGGTGGATGGCCAACCCATCCCCAGATGTTAATTATCGAACGTTCCTGAAGGACACCCCCCAGGGCATCATGCCCTCCCTCCCCGGCTAACATTTGGGAGATTTGTGTCTGGAATGTTGATTCTTTTTGACTAGTTGCTGCTAGTATCGGGCTGCCCTGACCCGGTCGCGCGATGGCATTGATTTTCTTAAATAATCTGGGCGATGGTGGTCTTATGGTCTTTGAGAACACCCTCAATCCAACATAGCATCTGGAAAGACGACTGTGCAGTGGGTGTTGGGTTTTGCTCCCTTATGTTGCCAGTGGTTCCATCTTTTAACTCTGGCATCTCCTCCTCCAGGGTCTGTCTCGGGGGATCCTGTCCCTGGTTAGCGTCGTGGGGGGTGATCACGTTTTGCATTGTGACACCCCCGAAAGCCTGCTGTGTTCGCTCTTGTTGCTGTTCTGGCTCCAGATGATTTGTTGGTTGAAGCAGGAGGGTGGGGGGACTGGCCAGCCACAATGCTCGAATCACCCCTGGATGCCTGCCAGGATGTCGCCACCTCATGGACTCCCAAAGGAATAGCGGGAGGTTAATGGGAGTTCCATCCAGCATGCAATGGAGGAAACTATAATGCACCCCTTTAAGTTTATGATGCAAACCGGAGTGGATGAAACACTGCTCCACCAACTCCGCCGTCACCTTCCAATCCAGAGAGAGGGCTGTCTCCCTAATATGTCTGGGGGGATGTGAGCTCCTCTGATGGGCACTCTGATCACGACAATGATTGACTCAATTGTAATTGTAATCTAGCGTCCCCTAAACACGGTAGTTTCCTCACACCAATTCGTGTAGAAGTATTGTGTGTCCATCTCCGGGTCAGCCATCATTTTGGGCAGAATTTGTATCCACCTCATGCGCAAGACCCAACACCAAAGGTCTGGGCAACGTTGGAGGGCTGTAACAGGTGGCTCGAAGTGGACGTGAGGATCCATTGTGGTGATAATTTCATGCTAGAGGTTACAAATCCTGCTAGATAGAACGTTTGGAGGAGGGAGTGCCACCCCTTTAAAAATGCAATCATTCCTGGCCCGCCATAGGATCTAGAGTGTTGCTAGCGTCGACGAATTGCCAGAGAAATCTGGAACGTGGAGCCCCATCATTCTCCATAACTGCCTAGTCACGTGGCATTCATGCATGAAGTGCTGTAGCATTTCTACATGTTGATTACACAGAGGCCACTATGTATTGATTTCCAGGCCACGTGTCTATAGAACGGCCCGAACGGGAAGGGCCTGGTGAAGGATCAGCCACCTAAACGTTTTAATTTTTTTCGGAAGGATGCCCTTCCATAGCTGCATCCAGCACGGATTAGTTGGGAACTGTTTCTGGAGGAGCTGTTGCGGGTGTAGGGAGATCTCCTCTACATTTCCTAGCGATCTTACCTATGCGTAGAGCTGCCTCCATATGTGAGAGTCAAAATTGACTGCTTTCCAAGGGCTGTATTTCTTCCTCAGGATTTGAAACCAGAGGGAGGGGTCCTCGTTCATTGTGGAAAGTCGCTGGAGGAGTCTTTGATGACCTAAGGCTGCCTCAAGCGTGATGGGGAGTATGCCAACCCCCCTTGCGTAACGGGGCTGTGCTATTTTGACCCATGCCAACAGGTGCATCCTTTTCCCCCCTTACTGCCAGACCACACAAAGTCACGTATAATCTTGTCAATCTTTGTGGCGACTCATAAGGGCGGGAAGGCCATCGAGGCAGCAAACCTTGCCATGGCCCCCAACACAGTGGATGCTAGCACAATCTTCCCTTTGTGGGACAGGAAGCTATTCGTCCGGTGTGTCGTGCATCTTTGAATTAATGCAATGAGCACCTTCCAGGTTTGTTTTCTATGCCAGTTGTGGATGGGGATGCCTAGATATTTTCCATCTGCCCCCCCGGTAGAATCCCCAAGATTTGGATGATCTTGCTACGTACCGAAGGATGAGTGTGTGTGAAATATAATTCTGATTTCCCTGGGTTGGGCGCCAGGCCCACCTCCAGGTGCAGCCGATTCAGTGCCTTCATTAATGCCCTACCCTACGGCACTGCGGCCCTGGTATAATGGGAAGTGAGACATGGGATGCTGTGCATATTTAACCCCTAGACCCCTTCTTTTGCATAGTATGTTTGTAGGACGTCCATCATCATTAGGAAAAGGAGCGGTGAGAGAGGATCTCCTTGACGAAGCCCGCGTCCAGTCCTATGAAAGCCCCACAGTTTCCCATCAACATCCAACGAGTATCACCCTCCCTATTGGATCTGTAGGTAGAGATCAACAAAAGCCTTGTCAAATCCTTTTGTGTGTAACACCGTTCTCAGGGTGGCCCAGCTGACGAAATCGTATGCCTTTGTAATGTCCAACTTGATGCAGAGGCCCGATAATTTGGTAGCCCGAAGGGAGTGCTGAATTTCTTGTAGTAGCAGGACTTGGTCTTGAAGGAGACAACCCTTCATAAAGGTGGCTTGGTGCTTTCCCACTAGACGTGCCATGAGCAGTCATAGCTTGGCAACAAGCAAGCGAGAAAATAACCTCAGCAGGGAGTTGCAGACTTCGATGGGGTGGAAATGGCCTGGGGATGTGGGATTTTCCATCTTTGGCAGCAGTGACACGCGAGAGCAGTTGATTTCTTTTCAGACCTGACACCACGCCAGCACGTGGTTGAAGGCATCTAGTAGGTCCACCCCGATAACATCCTTGAATTCATGAAACAATTCAATGGGCCAGCCATCTGGCCATAGTGCCTTCTTTTCTGGCATATTCTACAGTGCATCGCAGAGCTCCTGGCACGAGAATGGTTGCAGGAGCCAGAAATTATCAACCAAATTTAAAATTTTTTCCACTGGCACAGAAATCAGGTCTGTCGGCTACCATTTCCTGACCTGTTACCAGTATTGCAAGAGGCTGTCAACGCCAGAGCGTGGATGCGATTCTCCTTGCATGAGACGCTACATCATTTCTTGATGGGTTCCACGGTGCACCTTTGCGGCAACAAAAAATAATTTTGTATGCTGATCGCCTACCCTCATCCACTGCAAACAAGCCCATTGGCACCAGTATTCTTCCTCTTCATGGTGCAGAAGTTGTAGCTTGGCCTGTAGGATGAGTCCCTCTCCTGTGTGGTCTACCCCTTGCTCCTGTTGTGTCTAAATATCTTGTAGCTTAGCCTGGAGCTGATTTCGGTATCTTTTGAAGCTATATTTTTCTGCAGTGCCTATATTTTTAATTTGATTTTTGAGGGTCCTTAACCCATTTTTCAGGAATTCGCACAGGTCCACCGAGGTTGTGTATTCCTGCCAGATGTCCTGCACCAGTTCTCCCAGCCACGGCTTGCATAGCCAGGTGCGTTCAAATAGGAAGCGATGGGGGTGCTAGAACACATCACATTCTAGCTGGCAGAGGATGGGCCAGTGGTCAGAGGCCATACGAGCACCTCTGTAGGCTTGGATTTCCCAATTGGTCAGTAACATCTAACTGACCCACACCCGGTCAATCCAGGATTGAACCCTCGCTGCGCCTTACCTACGGTTGCTCCAAGTGTACTTGCACCGCGCAATTTCCATGTCGATCAGATCATTATGCTATAACAGCGTGAGCATTTCGGATGCCCCTGGGGGCTTCGCCATATTGTCTTCGGTCTTCTCCTAGCTGTAGAGCCTTTGGTTGAAGTCACTGATCAATAACTAGCTGGCCTTGTTGGGAACCAGCCCCGCGACCCGAGATAGCTCTTGAAGGCGGTCCTACCATTACTGGGCACCGTAAACATTGGTAACCCACACGTTTGACCCTGGCAGGTGCACCATGATGCACTAGTCAAAAATATCCAGGACGTACGAGTCCACCTTGGTGAGGATCATGAGGTTGCCCATGCACCCCCAGCTGGGAGCTAGGTGGATATGCCACCTTGGTCATTGGAGCCCCTGAGATTCCTTTTGCTAAATTTTTGTTTCTTGCAAGCACACAATGTCACACCTCTCATCTTGCACCATACAATGTAGGATATGCCTTTTCTATGGGGTACCCTGGCCCCTGCAGTTCCAAGGGAGGACCTTCATGGAGATATAGGTTGTTGGTAAACCTCCTGGAGCATGGGCTGCACTCCCAAATCAACGAAAAGCTGCGTGGCCTTGTGTCGGTGGGTGTGGTTTTCTAATCGTCCTACCTTGGCCACTAGAAGAGATACCACCATTCCTTGTTTTTATAGGATCCTCATCTCTCCAGGAGGGAAGCTGAGCCACGCCGAACCACGACTGGTGTTAATCTAGTCCGTGACTGGTGCCGGTGACAGACCACCCTGGGAAGGGCTTGCTCTGTATGACCTGGGGATGCAGGGTGTTCCATGGTAGCCTTGCCGCGATTCAGTCCCTGCCTGGGTGCACGTCTTCTGGACACCCGCGGAGTCTAGAGAACCAGTCCCTCCAGCGCGTGGTAATAGGACTTACTCATCAAATTGGGCGTGGCTATCCGACCCATCTTTGGTAGCCCAACCCTGTGAGTGTCCTTTGTGAGTTGTTCCTGCTATCTTCCAGGACCAGGGAGTGGCCGACCGTTTGGCTCAAGCTGACCTTGGGTTCCCCCAGCCTTGGGGGGCCGCTCCCTGCGAAGTGGATCCCCCCTCGCACGTCGAGCCCCACCCTTGGGTGCCTGCGGTTTCTTGTTGGCGACTTAGCCTTTTTTCCCTATAATATGCCACCCATCTTCTAGTGCGGTTGTGTTACAATCTAGATGGCCCAGGTTGCTCCCTGTCCGAAAGCCCCTCTTTTGGGGCTGAGCCATCGATAGGTTTTCAAACTAAACCCAGACCCTCTCCTCGTCTAGATTCGTGACTAGTACCAGCTCCTCGACTGGCTCCTTTTCTAGGAGAGGTTGCCATATGCAGAACCTCACGAAACCCAGGTGTTCCATAATGGCGGTGGAGTGATCAAACTTGATGAACTCACCGAACAGCTCTGCCAGCGATCATAGAAACTCTGTCGACCAGTATTCAAGGGGAAGGCCATACCGCCGTACCCAAATCGGTGCTCGCTCAAATAGAGTTGGGTCCCGGTGAGCTCCCGGGTGCCAAGGTTCCAGCGCTAGTCCACGTGCCCTGTAGAACCAAGGTTCCCCCACCAAGATTTGCTCTCATTTCTCCATAGAGGCAAAACAAAATAGGAGGAGGTCATCTGCCAGGCAGGTAACCATCACCGTGTCTAACCCCCATGCATTCCGGGCCCAACGCCAGATCAGATCGATGCGTGGTCGTGCCCCTTCAGACAAAACTTAGCCTATCAGGCTGCATTCCAATCTTGCCAAAGTATCTACGTTAGGGCTTCTGACTTTGATCCTCAATGCTGATCCGTCTTTGCAGCATTCCCCAAAGTCTTTGTCTATCTGCCTCTCCACCACCGTGTCCGTGTCTGCCAGTCTAGCCGTCCCACTCGCCGCCACTTCTTGAACCATCCCACTTGCCTCCGCTCCTGTCTCTGCTTCCATGTCATCTTCTTTTGAACTATGAAAACGTTTTGAAGCCCCTACAAAATACTAATTTGTTCTTTTATCCTATATCTTCCAATAGCAATGCACGATAACATATAGAATGCTTTGAAGCCTTACTAGCGATCTACAATATTACTAAAAATGACATAGCATGTAGAGTCTTTGTGACTACTTTCAAAAGTAAAGCTACACAATGGTTTAANAGTCTTTGTGACTACTTTCAAAAGTAAAGCTACACAATGGTTTAAAATTCTTTTCAATGATTCTATTAATTCATGGCTAGACTTTAAGAATAAGTTTGTACTCCAATTTGATAAGGTCACTAGTCC
Source organism: Gnetum montanum (assembly GCA_015680685.1). Lineage (NCBI taxonomy): Eukaryota > Viridiplantae > Streptophyta > Gnetopsida > Gnetales > Gnetaceae > Gnetum > Gnetum montanum. The sequence continues at coordinate 353,690 of MNCI01028403.1, read as the reverse complement.
TACCTTAGCATCAAGAAATTTTACAAGTCTTAGAAAATGACCTAAGGAAAACATTTGTGACTATAATTTGAGATTTCACCATCAATTAGCTTATGTGCCAAATGAGATGCTTCTACAATGAGATCGTATCCTCAGCTTTTACCTCTCCATCATCAACCCATTCTTTACCTATGCCACCAAATCTAATCACAACATAATAGAATTACAGGAAGTAATAGCTAAAGCTATTGAACAAGAAAAAATTACCTTGATGAATAGCATTCAAACTCAATTTGAAATGATCAGTATTAGTAACCTTATGCAATCTAGTCCCTTACCATCACCAACTTTCCCAATGAACAATAATATGTTTCAAATCCTTACTTCCCTCTAAATGTCTTAGCCTACAAATAATAATTTTCAAAGGCCAATCTTTTCTTCATTTTTACCATTAAACACTATTTTGAATTATGATTAATCAAAAGCTTTAATCCAATCCATCATAAACCCAAATGAAATATCTAATCCCAATGGATCTACTAATGATGATTCATGGTTTGTCATGTCCTGTTATTGGACCCCCAATATCGCAACCGCGATATCACTTATGCGATATCGCAGCTTGCATCTAATATCACATACGTGATATCGCAGTTCTCGTGTGATCCTATAAATAAAAGATGATGCACTTAAGTTTTGGCATTAGTTCTTAGTCCCTTATCCAAACTCTTGCAGTTTTTCCTTCTTAGAGTTAGAATTATTTCTCAATGCATGTCCGCAATGTGATGATTGTAATTGTACGACATCCTTTATTCGAGTGTGACATACTTGGACACGCACATGACCAAAAATAAAGATCGAGATTACTTCATCATTGAAGCATTCACTTAGTTTAATTATTTAATTTTTATTGTTATTTATTACTTTCGTAGTTAGCATATCTTTACCCTAAACTCCTATTAAACGGGGAATGAGTACAACTTGATCATGAGCATTTAAGTGTGACTACTTGGTAGCCCAGTAGTGTACTTAGGCCATGAACTTGGTAATCCTAGTGGTAGTCATGCATGAGGTCCAAGATGTGTATGGATGATTAAGGAATGGATGCTCATCACACTTAGGCTAGTTTAGATTCTATCTCACTCTCTCTCTCTTCTAGTTTAGTTAATATCATTTCCCATCATACCCATGAGTAGCATTAGTGTAGGAACACATCATACACCTCACTCTTGACTAAACCATACGTGACAAAGCTAATACTAGTCTAGGTGGGAAGACAACAAACTATGATCTACGAGTAACTGTCTAGATACCACAACTAGTCCATCTATGGAGTTCAATCAGATCAAGCGTGAAACACTCATATTCATATCGTTGAGTTTAGGGGTACCTTGCCACTCATCATTGGCACCGTTACCAGGGACGTCACTAGTTATCTAGATTATTTATAACATACAAGGTTGCTGTATAGGAATTAATGATATATCTCTTAGGAAGAAGAAGTAATTACAAAAAAAAATTCACATACAAATTCACACACAATTTCACAACCATGCCTCTCCTACAAGACTATGATAATGCCACATTTAGTGAGGCAATTCATTGGAGAACCAACGAGTTATATGATAATGAATATTGGAGTACGCAATCCAAGGTGGGATTTCTTATAAACATAAACGAAGGTAGCATTGTCCCAATACACGAAAGCATAACTTATTCGATGACGATGAACCCCTACTAGCCACCACAAGCCTAACACAAATACAAGAGGCTGTTTGAATCTCCCGTAGGCATCGTAAAGAGAGCCACCTACCCAGGCTTAATTAAACAACTTTTCTAATTTATCAGGAGGCTATGACTTAGATCTACAACAACATTTACAAGTCTTATATGATTCCTGTGCATGGAACGACATTGATAACAGTTGGCAAAAAATTAAGCTCTTTCCTATGACACTCATTGGCCAAGCAAAAGTATGGTATATATCGTTAAAACCAAATTTAATACGATGTTGGTCAATAATGGTAGAACTCTTTAACGAAATATATCAAACCTATGCAACAGTGTCAGCCTTGAGGAAAAAAATCTAAGAGTGGAAACAAGCACAACATGAACCCTTGGACATGACCTTTGAAAGATATTATGCATTGTTAAACAAGTTTCCAAGCCATGAGTTCTTCGAGGAAAGGCTAATGTACCATATCATTGATGGGGTTCATGATGAAACAAGAGAGATCCTAGGGATGTATGCCCAAGGTTAAATATACAAACTACGAACCCATCAATTCCAAGAGCTTATAAAGCAGGTAGCAAAAGAAGAAGGAGAAATGGTTAGATGGGAGAGTGTTGAAAAATGTCAACAGGACCAAAATCTCAACTTAACAGAGGTCCATACTCATAAAAAGAAGAAATCAAACTATCTCAAGGAGGTAGAACCATATTTGCCAATATAACAATCATTAGAAGAAACCGAGGCAGAGATCAACAAGATGCTGGAATGGACGCATAAAAAGTGTGGAGAATATATCAATATTATTGGAGATAGAGTTTTGACAACTCGAAAAGCAGGACAAAATATCATTAGACATTTGGAAAGAAGGGATGAGGAAAATAAGAGCTCAATAGTTGATCATACATATGAATGCAACATTTTCCTTTACGATCACCCCAAGGGACAATGCCCAATCTTATTACATTTATATGAGCATTGGGGAAACACGTTACACCTAGATTTCATATAGAGATACTGTGTTTGATCATAGTGGCAACAATTCCAGTCGTGGGGGAAGCCATCCCTAAACTGGAGATACCCTTCATATCATCTGAATCCAAATGCTTATCTAGTCCAACATCTTGTTTCCCCAATTGGGTCAACATACTCTATCTAGCCACATTATAATTCTCCTCGGTACTATCATCCCTTGTCCTCAGCATAACCACCACCTTGTGTACCTTACAATTCTCCTAAATTTCAACATTCTCATCCCTTTCCTCCTTTTAAATTACCACCAATTGTTCCTGAAGTGTCTGCACCATAGCAACAATCCATGAACATTACTTGTGCTACTATTGCTAACAGCAGTGAGAGACCTCTTCAATGTCAGAGAAGTCCCTTCTTTAGACATGACCGTAGGAAGAGACAACATAATTTCAAGGCCACTGCATTCTCTAACTCAGCACAAGTCCAACACTGTGGTGCATCCTTCTCTTCGAACACAATGCCTCGTGTCACTTCATCAAGGCCACCAATTAACACTCCAACAACCATATGGCCCAATGAATACAACCATGGAGAGTGACATCCTAATCCTTGCATATCATCTTATAGTCCCAAGTATCATAGTAGGCCAACTCTTTATCTGGGAACCACATCTCATAAATTACCCCACTATGCTTACTATAATCAAGTGTGTGAACCCCAATGGGGTAAGTATGGCCAAGTTTCAATGTTTCCAACATGCAAGGATCCTGATCTTTCTTTTATTAATCCTTGTCATGCTCAACCATTTAGTTATGGGGGATATCTTCCATTTTAATAACAAGTAGGATTAATAAATATTTTTCATTTTCTTTAATTTTACAATTTTTTTCCAGTTTTTCATCTTTTAATTACTTGTTTTATCTTTTTGTATTTTTATATTTTTATCTTTTTCCAAGTAATCTCATCTACGAATAAAACACTCATGTGGCTCATTGGTTGAGGTGTGTTCTATGTTATCAAGTCTCAAACAATCAATTATTTGGACAGTGAGCCCATTACACCCACTCATCCATTCTACAAATAAGAGGTTTTGTTCGAGGATACAGTGATATTCTTGACATTCTTAAAACATAAAATTAATTTTGTGTTCATCATACCCAAAATGAAGAAGGATGGATCAAGAGGGAATGATTAGGGTGTGACATTAAGGGGACTTGTAGATTCTCTTTGGTGATATCTATGAGAGTTATCACACAGCATGGTTGTACTAAGATCCTTCTAGATCTAACACAAAATGGGAGTAAGAGTAATCAAAAGGGTACTCAGAAAATTCAATGTGGTTCTAAGGGGTCCCACCAGAAAGACATGCATCCATTCCTGAAGGTTGGCAGCTTCTTTGGATTCAGCGATCAGAAAAAAAAACAAAGAAAGTGCCACAAAGCGAAAATCACTCCTCCCTTAAACAAAATGCCAAGTGATCGTATGCCTTGTTGTTATGATACTCTCTTAGTCACTCATCATGGGATGAAATAATGCAGTGTCACTGATGAGAGGAATGGACTTGGTCTTGATCTTGGAATGATTTGTTAATGACACATTAATCATGATTTACATGCAAGATTCACTGTGCCTTGGGTCAGTTACCTCATGTCCCAATCTCTATGATCCCTTCTATAGTCCATCTCATCTCGTTGTTCATGTAATTGTAGCTCGTGTCTTGTATAGCATAGAATTCTTACCTCATTCTGATGGTATCTACATGTTGTGTTTTGTGAAACTGGTATGGATTACATTTAACCCTTCTAGTGCCTACAAACATTTTAAGGTGTGGTTACGCAAGGGTATTATAGGTTGGAACCTACTTTGGGTAGGACCCACTTGTGTGACTTTTGCAATTTGTACCTTTTGCATACCACCACATAATCTTATACCCTCTAGGTACTTCATTGCAAAATCTATTATTTCCTTTGCCATCATTTTATCAAACGTTCCTCAAAACTAGGTCCTTTTATGTGTCACCTAAACAAACCAAGTCCGACATTAAAATTTTAGGGAAAATTCCTTGAAAAAAAATTCTAACTCTAAAATCACACTAAGAAAATAATTCAACATTTATTAAAGGCAATGAGTAAGGTATGAAATCATTGAACATTTTTCAATAACCTTACTAACAATTGATCTTTGTGTGAGTATAGATGGCCCCTAAAAGAAGACAACAAGAAGGATCTTCTCAAGGTGCAACTGAATGACTAGGGGGAGGTAGAGGCCAAGGACTTCATGACAAACATAAAGAGCAGGAGGCAAAATCACTCAACATCCATCATGGAACTCCTATTACTGCATAATCAATCCAATAATAAGGTGGAGAGGTCAGGGCCCAAGCCTATGAGGAGGAATGATGGCTATTTGCGGCATAATGTGTCAAGGCCAATCAAGTGTTCCCGCAACTACCATGTTCATGGAAAGTGCCAACTCCATCAAATATTGGAACATTAGCATGGATGGCTTATAATCCTTTGATAGAAGAGGAGAAATGTCAAGTGCTTCTTCAATGGTATCAATCTTAGAAGCTTGATCATGCAGGACAAAGGAGAGGCACCCATAGACGAGCCACCACTATGGGGAACCCCATGAGTTCCACAAGTTTTTTCTTTTGTGTCTGTGTCCAAATTTTTTTTAATTCTCCACTATAGCATAAATAAATTCCAAGTTAGTTAATAATCCCATACCTATCCATTGTGTAATCAATTGAACTTGTTCCTCACTTTCTTTGACTCGAGGACAAGTTGTTATTCAGTCATGGGGATATGATGAGTCATGGTCTATCAGGTCCTGTTATCAGACCCCTCTTATCAAAACCCTGATACAAGATACCAAGTTTGATAAGTCTCAATATTAGACCCCTATTATTCGACCCTCGATATCGCAGCTTGCATGCAATATCGCGTACACGATATCGTGGTTCCTATGTGAGCCTATAAATAAAAGGTGGCACACTTCAGTTTTGGCATTAGTTCTTAGTCCCTTATCCAAACTCTTGCATTTTTTCCTTCTTAGAGTTAGAATTATTTCTCAGTGCATGCCTGTAGTGTGATGATTATAATTGTACGACATCCTTTATTCGAGTATGACATACTTGGACATGCAAATGAATGGAAATAAAGATCAATATTAATTCATCATTGTAGCATTAATTTAGTTTAATTATTTAATTTTTATTGTTATTTATTACTTTTGTAGTTAGCATCTTTTTACCCTAAACTCCTATTAAACATGGAATGGGTACAACTTGATCACGAGCATTTAAATGTGACTACTTGATAACCGAGTAGCATACTTAGGCCATGCGCTTGGTAATCCCTATGGTAGTCATGCAAGAGATCCAAGATGTGTACGGATGATTAAGGAATGGATGCTCATCGCACTTAGGCTAGTTTAGATTCTATCTCACCCTCTCTCTCTTCTAGCTTAGTTAATATTATTTCCCATCATACCCAGGAGTAGCATTAGTGTAGGAACACATCATACACCTCACTCTAGACTAAACCATACGTGACAAAGCTAATAATAGTCTAGGTGGGAAGACAACAAACTTCTATCTATGAGTAACTATCTAGATACCACAACTAGTCCATCTGCCGAGTTCGACCGAATCATGCGTGAAATGCTCGTATTCATATGGTTGAGTGTAGGGGTACCTCGCCACTCATCAACTAATCAAATAGAAAATAAAATGATCCAAATATTAACTTCTCTTCATAATCTTTCAATTGATTTAGTTGAACTAAAGAGAAATAATAAAAAAGTTCCTATGCAATCTGAGAAACCAAACACATCAATCAATGGTGATTATTGTTATCTTCATAATACTATGCAATATTTTGAGAAAATGTATCCTCAATTTTTAGTGTTATATGGGGACAATGCCAAAAATCAGCAAAATGAAAAATCCCCAATTATAGTCCTTAACATACCTCATGAAAGAGAAAATGAAGAAGTCACCTCTTATGAGTAAGTCATGGTAAGTGATACCAACCCACATAACACTAGCTACCATAGACTTAGTGACATTAGGAACACCACTCAACAACAAACTAGGAATAACTCTTATACTTCTCCAAAAAAAAGAGTTCCTACTCAAAATAACACAAGTAACCAAATGGGATCATCCTAAGTAAACATTCAACAATAATCAAACTCACCTTCTATACTTAGGAGAACTCCACCTTAACATGAAGTCAAAGATGAACATAAAGCTTATGATTTGCTTGAATAAATGAAAAGAGTTAAAGCCAACATTTCAATGTATGATCATTTACATTTTAATGAAATGAAATATATGATCCAAAAGATATTTCATACACTAAAACTAATAAAGAAAAATCTTTAATAACCGAAAAACAAGTTCATTTTGTGGAAAGTCCTAATGCTCTATCAATACAAAATTCAAGCAATTTCATGTTAAACAAGAAAGATCAACAACCTTTCTTAACAAGCTTGATTATTTTAGGTAAGAATGTTTACAATTGCTTAATGTATTCTAGCACAACTATTAGTGCCATGCCATTAGAAGTGTGTAAAATGTTAGGAGTACAAATGCTACCACAAGTAAGAAGTGTGATACAAATTGAAGGATCAAATGTACTTGTGGTAGGTTCATTAAAATAAGTGAAAGTGTAACTTAAATAATACCCTACTTTTGCATTTTATATAGATATTTTAGTAGTCAACATGTCATCCACTTATGGTGTGCTTCTATCAAGGATATTCAGAGCCTAGTTTAGGGGCTTTTTTTGATCAGATTTTTCAAAGTTATTAATTCCCATTAAATAAAAATCTAAATATGTTGTTATACAAAGAGAACCGTTTTATAAACATGTAGTAACAACTTTTAATCAACAAAATCAATCTCTGGAAAATCAAAATACGAATCTTTTTATTGGAGTTATTGAACTTGGACTTGGCAAATATATTATGAATGATGATTGAATGAAATTTTAAAAATAAATCCTTTTGGGTATACATATTACATCCAATATTATGAAGCTTTTAAAAAATGTCAAGAAATTTATGAAGATATCATGTCTTATCATCAACATGATGGAAAAAAATTTCTTTTTGATAATCCACCACCATTAGGAAAGTACAAAGATATAAATGAGGTTTTGATCATTGAAGCATTAGAAGGTGAGACAAATTTTGATGATGATCATTATTACATTGATCAAAGGACTAATTTTTCATATTTTCTAGTCCAAGAACTTATATATTAAGGGTGAATTATGCCTCTTCTAAGAAAGGATGTGGAGCCAGAATAATGCTCATACCTCTTGGTGAAGCTCCTGTCCTTAAAGCCATCAATTTTGGACAACTTATGACTACCAACATCATTGAGTATGAAGCACTTATACATGGAATCAAGCTAGATGAATATTATGACATATCCAAACTCAATATTTATAGTGAATTTACACTAATAGTAAATCAAGTTAATGAAAATTTTGATGATAAGGATGCTACCATGAAAGCATATAAAGTTTACATCCTTGAACTTTTTAAGGAATTTGATTACATATCTATTGAACAAGTTACTAGAGAAGAAAATTATGTTTTTGATGCATTAACTCAAATGCCCACTATTGTAGATGTCCCTTTTAGAAACAATGCTTAGGATTCTAGATTTATCATTGAAAAGGTTAAGTCTTATTCTATTCCAAATAATATCATTTCTTTCCAAGTTGTTATTGATGATAATCGCATTTATGAATTTTTATTTTCCAAGGATAAATTTAGTGATCTATGTTGGAATATTTCTTAAGAATATATAACCAATGATGTCATATTTTTAAATAAAATCTCTCTTGAAATAGCAACTAGAGAATATTTTTTGATGACCTATATACAAAAACTAAAGAAATATCTAAGAATACTAGTTGGTAAAGGTTAGCCAAAATAGAGACAATTCAAATCCAAAAGAAAGGACAACACTACCCTATTAAAATAGGAGCCTACTTGCATGCAGGTGAAAAAAATCTTGATTAAATTGTTACATGAATTTAATGACGTTTTAGCTTGGACTAATGAGGATATTAAATCATTTAATCCTCTCATGATGATACACACTATACCTCTTAAACTTGAATCCAAATCATTTAGACAAAAAACATAGACCTATTAATCCCAATATTGAAACTTTGATGAAAGAATAAATTGATAAACTTTTAGAATCTAAAATTATTTATCCTATGAGACATTTAAGTTGGATATTAAATTTAGAGCCTATTAGAAAACGAACAAGTGAATTATGGTTATGTATTGATTTTTGTAACCTTAATACTTCTTGCATTAAGGATAATTACCCACTTCCCCTTATGGAAGAACGCTTGAAAATCAAGAACAGTGCATAAATGTATTCCTTTTTAGATGGATATTCAAGATATAATCAAATCTTAGTAAGTAAGTGAAGCACCACAAAAATTTATATGTTATAGCCAATTTTCACTATGGAGCTTTCACCCCATTAAACTCAAGATAAAAATTCATTGTAAATTTGAAGATTGTAATCCACGAGGGGAAATCTCACATATTCCATACCTTTGGGGCTAAAAAATGCCTTATAAGTGATCAAATCCTCATTCCCCAAGTGAACAAAGTTAGCTAGT
>MNCI01028403.1:309732-344152 GCA_015680685.1 Gnetum montanum | reverse complement strand
CTCTCTCTCTCTCTCTCTCTCTCTCTCTCTCTCACTCTCTCCCACCCCCCAACCCTTCCCATCATGGAAACTACATGGCCCCAATGTGGAAGCCAAGAAAAGTCAAATTTCAACACTCCATGCACTCCAACATTGACCAACCACTTCAACAACGATGGCAGAAGGCTCAACATGGAATATTCATCTCCAGCGTAGAAACTATGCCTTGATTACTATTTATAGTAAACAAAATGGCCATGGCAAAAGGCACTTACTATATATGGTAATCCCTCAAATTTAGGCACCCATCTAACTTGAATGAGGTAGAAATTTGTAGCAAAATTACAACTAATTTGCTGCTATTATGCAACCAAATTAAAGTCATTTTGTAGCCCCATTCAAGGCCAAAAACCTCTAAAAGCTAGCCTCAAACACCATTTACCAGTTTAGGACTTTTGGTTTAGCTCTTTGGTTCCATAATTTCTCCATGGTTAAGTAGTTTTTCACAATTAGCAATTTTTTCACACTTATACACTTGGACATCTTCAAGCACTTAAGACTTTTAGCAGGTTCCCACACTTGTATTCTCTAGAACCCAACATGAAAACCCTATGACCTTGTGACTTTGTAATATCCTTTGGGATTTGTAAATTTTCAAGCCCCATGTTGCATTCTTAGGATTCCCAACTTCTAGCATAGAGCACTTGAGCAACTTGGATTCTTCACAATTCTCAACACCCACCAAAGCCAATGTTGCAAGTCCAGAGTAGCAGCATAGGAGGTTCAATAGCATCGGGAGTGGTAGGACATTCAACTCGTGGAGTTGATTGCATCTACTCCAACAGACCTAAACCACCATCTAAATGGACCCCCTACTACCCACTCAAGTAACATTTGTACACATTTCTCAAACTTATTCTTTATTCTTTCTCAATAAAGTTTTAAGTTTTGAGTTTTGTATGCAAACTATATTTGTTTATTTTCTATGCATTATTCACATTTGTTATCATTTTTAGCATTTTATTGTTATAACCCAATTTTCCAACCCAGCTAAGTCCTTGGTTAATCTATCGAACTAGCCAAGGCACCTCAAATTCCATTTTTTTAAGACCTTGGGGATTTAGGGTTGAGGCTGCTACACTGGATCTATTGATTTTTCAATGATCAATTTTATTAACTGCAATAGTTTTCTTAGTGCTAGAAGGAGGGTCACTATCTAATTTCTATGTCTAAATTAGTTTACCTTATTGCCAACGTTGTCATTTATTACAAAAACTTGTGATTTTGACATTAAAACCTTTGAAACCATCAAAAACCAATGTTGCAACCTATCTCCCTTGTAATTAAAGCTCAACATAAAAGTTGCAAGTGTTTGGGTATTCAAGATTTGTATAATAGTTGCTACAAATTTCAAGGTCAACATTGGTATCCCACCAAAAACTCCAAAAGATCAATGTTGACCCTTCCCCCTTTGTGACCAAAACTATAGCATGGAAGTTGCAAGTGGTTGGATGGTGGCATTTCATAGCACTTGCTATGAATTTTTTAGCCTAAAGCCAACATTGATATCTTTCCCCCCTTTTCCTTTTTGCTACCAATTTCTTTTTCTAAGTTTCTAAAGTGGGTGGTTTAATTATTTTAGAAGCCATCAAACTTTCGAAAGTTGGCTTCACCATGTGGAAGTAGAGGTAAAAATAGAATTTAAACTCGTACATTAAGATGGGAAAAAGTATATTATCTTCCCATATGACCAAATACCCCTCAATGATATCTATGTTAGCATCCTAGCGCAATTGATTACAATGGAGGAGGAAGATGACAAGCATAGCTTAGAAGAGCAACAAGAGGAGGATGAGCTCAAGGTAGAATTTGAACCCAAAAACATCATAGGATGATTTTTCCAAAAAACATCTCCCAAGTTCACCATGCCTTCATCTAACACTTTCATTTTCTCCATAGACATGATGCCACCATCTTCCACTCCCTCCAACCCTACTATGGCTATTCCCAAACTAATCATAGCCACACATCAAACTCAACCAATGTCACAACCAAAAACCTCTAACTTTTCAATGTAATTTGACACAAATCCTCAATCTACACAACCATAGATGATTATTTTCACTACCAAAAACCCACTAATCGCTCATGTGAAGTCCACCATGGGACCCCAAGAAACTCCAGGATCACACACCCCCTTTCTTCCATTTGTGCCTTAGGTACTAGCACAAACATCCTTTTCTTTATTTGGCCCACAAGCTACAAGCCTCACAATAGATTCCATAACCATATGTGCAAGCCCCACAACTAATAGGGCCACCGCAAGAACTAGATCAAGCTTTCCAGATGATCTAGGACTTGAAAAAGGACTTGAAGAGAGTTAAAGCCTCTACTTTACAAACTATCAAGATCATGAACTTTTACCAGGATGATCCCATTAGTCCTATGGTTGCACCATTGAAACTTCCTCCTACTTTCCCTATTCCTTAATTTAGTAAGTATAATAAATAAGGTGATCCCAATGCATTCATATTACCTTCAATCCAAGTTCTTACTCTTTGCAACCTTGCCCTCATACTATCATAGGATTTTTCTCATGTCTTTGACTACGAAAGCACTTGATTGGTACCACACATTACATAGAGGATCCACATTTTCTCTAGAGGACTTTATAGCCCAATTTGTTAAGCACTTCAACTATAAGTTAAATTCCAACACCATGCTTAATCAACTTATAAAGGTTAAACAAGGATCCCTAGAACTTGTACAAAAGTTAATCCAGAGGTGGAATGAACTATTGAATGAAATACCAAAGACTATAGCAAAAGCATACCTTTTGGCTATATTTAAGGAAGTGTTTAATTACTTTATTAAGTCAAAAATTTAATACCTTGATTTACAGTTCCTTATCAAGGCATTCTTACAAACCAAGAATATCAAGGATGCTCCAGAGGCCAATCATGATTCAACCTACATAGCCTATAAAAATCAACATACTTGGAGAGACAAGGAGAAGAGTAAAAAAAAAACATGGCCATAGAAACTATGTCCAAAGAAGCCAACACAACAAACTAGGGGCCAAGGGTCAATTCAACCAAGGGCCTCACTAAGGACCATAATAACTAATCATCAATCTCTAGAGCCATTGCATCTACTATAAATAGGTCATATTTTATGCAAAAAGGCCATAATAAGTATAGATTCTTACCTCTAAACCATCCAAGTTATTAAAGTAATTGCTAAAGAGTGGCCACATGCAATAAAAAAAAATAACTGAAGTTGTTCAAAAAAAGCATGAGTAATTATGAGAAATAGCCAAAGATCCCTCTCGAGTACAATGGATGACCCACAACTTCCTAGGTACTTCAAACTAGACTACTTTTTCCATTATCACCAACTACTTAGTTGTGACATAGACTTCTACCTCACACTAAAAGATGACCTACATAGGATGATAGATAAGGGGGAGCTGGTCTTAGATGCTTCAAACCTATTCTGGCTGCAAAATTAGTCAATGAAGATCTACAAAGACCCATTAAATGCCAATGATAGCCCTTATGTTATTTCAGCATTGAAAATCGATGATGATTGAAGATCCTTAAGAAAACATTTTGTGATCCAAGTACCCCTTTACAATGCATAGGGGATGGGGGTGAGGAAGAGGTTTCTTGGGCTTCCAACAACTCAAGATCCCCTTTTGTCATAAGAGTACCATCACAAGAACCTCTGAGGAAATCTTGTGTAATCAAGGTGTCATAGCCTAACATGATCCAACTATCCATAGCCCAACCAACTATGCAACAACCCTCTTTGGTGGCTAATGCTACTACCTCTTCCTATCAACCAACATTTGACAACCAAAAGACCTCAACTAAGAAAAGGAAGAATCATTAGTAAAATCCCAGTAACAAGGGTGACAAGTAGATAGACTTACAAAAGAAAGTGGTCTCACTGAAGCCCACTCCCATCTTTGTTATACTTAGAACCTCCTCTACCCAACCGACAAGCCATAGGAGGATCCTAAAACTCATGACCAAAAGAATGAGGAAAAGACCCAACCATTACAACCTAAAGCTAAACTTTGTTTTGTGGTGCATGGAGGAAGTATAGCACAACTAGGATGGCAAGCCCATGGCCAATGATAAACACTTCTTTAATGTGATAGATCAAGTTATGAAAGATCTCAAGTAGAAGAATATAATTCTAAGCTTGTTCAACTTGATCATGACTTCTGCCACACATTGTGAGATGCTAGTCATAATGTTGACTTTCATTCCCATTAGTGAGGACGTCCCCACTGATGAGGAATACATCCATGTAGTGATGGTTCCTTCCTCGCCAAGGGAGAAGAAGTCAACAACCTAAGTATTTCATGAGAGTAAAATAAAGGTTATTCCCCAATATGGCAAAGTGACCAAGGCTCTTCTATTCATAACCATACATGTAGGGTAATTTAGAGTGCATTCGTTGCATGTTGATGATGGGGCCACAACTAAAATAATTTCATGCACCATTGTTAAATTATTAGGTTTAACTAAGTAGGTATAGCCTACAACCACTATAGCTCTTAGGTCCTTCAATGGATCAAGTGTTGTTGTTAAGGGGGTCAATCTCCTTGGATTTTGTGGCAAGGGAGAAATTTCCCATAATTGTCAATTTTTTGGTGATCCTACAAAGACCTTGGTTAGCTTAATTATGAGTTGTGTCCTCTCCCATCCATTAATAAATTTACCTTCCTTATAAAGAAGGTGAAATCATCATTCATGGTGATTGCATGGTTCCCTTGGCTATCAACAATGTGAACATGGAGAACAGGTCTGAAGTAGAAGAAGCTCCTAGCCACAAAATCCATTAACCAAAGAAAGAGTTAAAAGCCAACGTTAATAATGATAGGTAATGGGATGTGTTATTGTATGAAATCCCTCTTAACATCATTAGTGAATATGATGTTGAGTATAAGCTTGTGTAGTGTAGACCATACTCATTTCCTACTCTTTCAAAGATTTGGAAAAATCTACACAACTGAAGCACACCTTAAAATTTTCATCCCATGATCTTATAATAGATGCATCAATAGCCATATAGCCTAACATTTCCTTTTCAAGTTGTTACAAATTTTTGTGCATTTTTGTTTTACTCTTTCTACACATAGCTTATGCATGTAGCCTAAGTTTCTACTTTCATTTGCATTTTTACTTACTTATTATAGTATTTCTTTACTTTTACTTAAATTATAAACATCAAAAAGCCTTATAAATATACATTTATCACTAGCCCACTATGACCTTAAATTGGAATCACTAGTTCACTAAGACTTTCAACTAGCAACATGACCTATTGTGGTCTTAAACTAGCAAAGAAAATACCACAACATGGTCCGCTATGCCCTTAAATTGGCATCACCAGTCTGCTAAGACTTTAAACTAGTAACATGATCCACCATGACCCTAAAATGGTAAAGTAACCACAATGCATCATGGTTGCCATGGCCTTAGACTAGCAAAATAAAACAAATTGTGTTTGCTATGGCCTAAAACTAGAAAACATTTCTTTTATTATATTTCTTTTTATTTAGTCTATTATCACATTGATTAGTCATTTAAGGTTATAACCAAAATGTCAAGAAAGCAATTTACAATGTTCATAACATTTACAATACTTACTATAACAATATAGATAGCTAAAAATAAAACCAAAATTTAGAATTTAAATTTAAAGTATCCATAACATACATAGTCATGGCCACACTGTGTGGCAAGAATGTCAAAAAATAATAACCATAGTCTTTCCTAATCATGTCCATCAAGATGGAAATAAAAATATATATCCAACATACTAGACTAAGCTGATGGAGGCTATTGAGGGACATTCAAAGGAGGAAGTGGTGGGTCATTCCCACTATCACCATTAGGGCACCAATGTTCCCTAAGGCCTAAAATACAACAACACATAGCTAGTTAGTAATCCATAGCCAAAACCATAAACAAAAATAAAAACTAAAATGTGAAATGTATCAAACCTATGGGGATTCCATCTCCATAAATTCTAGGGGTAGATGTGGAAGGCCTTCGTTGAAATAATGGAGATCTGGTCCTCCATCATATTGACCTAGTCAACATCGCCAAGATCAACACCAGAAAGGATACCAATCCTATCTATCGTGATCCAAGTAGGTGGCTCCTAGGTAATAGTAGTTGTAGAAGTCTCACCTCTAATAGTGATAATTCAAGGAGTAGGGGATTGTTCCACCTTGATGGTATTCTCAAAAAGATAATAAGCACTCTCAGATGAATAGTTCTCTCTTTTACCATTCAACCAACTCCTCCTTAAGATACTTGAGGTAGGCCCCATGATCTACCTTGTACTATCGCTTGTGGATCTTTTGTGTCTTATTCCATTATAGGACCAAATCTCAATGATCTTTCCAATTCTCAACTTCTGGGAGATGAGGTCCATCTGAATTTGTTGTTTCACCATGTTCCATTAGAGCACTACTTTATCCTAAATGGTATGCCATTAGTAGGTCCACGTGATCTCCTTAGTCTATAATTCCCCTAAGTTAATTACCTGGGCTTCCACAAAGGCTTTGTAGTCTTGGAGATCTCTAATCATCCTTTCCTACTATTGAGTCTTCTCCCCTAAGGCCATAACTTCTTCCCATAGGGATTCATTGAACCTTTGTAGCTCCCATAAAACTTTGGCACATGTAATTACTACATCACTAGCAGTCTCATATAGCTTCAAGGGTACAATAGATACATCAAAGGAAAGCTTAGGCAAGGAATCAATCTCCATGTCTTTGTTAGATTTCCACTCCATAGAAGGAATTACACAAGCATGAAATACAATCATAAACATAATGCATGATCTAAGATAGTTATGACACAAACATAGCCTATAACATAGCCAAACAACTAAGACACATAAAACAAAGTTCTTATCTATCTCAAATGCAACTAATTGATGATGTCCTTAGCCATCCTACAAATGAATTCCACCTTGTCTAGAGTCTCTATTCATGGTTTCATACAAAAATTAGGGATAGGGGCTTGCACTAGTGGCTTAGGAACTATTACAAGCATTACAATCATCAAATAGTTAGGATGAAAACCAAAATAAAACATTATCGTATAACAAAAGGATTAAGGCATGTGCATACTTGGCTTCTCCTCCTCTTTCTCAGGAATGATAATGAGGGATGTACCTAGCACTGCCTCACTAAACAAGGTGTCTAGATCATCTATATTTTCATTGACAAACCTCTCAATCTCAGGTTGCTCTAGGAGTGGCTCTTTTTCATGCCTTTGTTCTTCCTCTATGGTAGATTGAGTTGGTAGGACTTAATACTTAATTGTAATCATAGCACATAGAAAATTGGTTTAACACATGAAATCATGACATAGCCATAAACTTTAAAACATAAAGTAGCCAAACATGGGTAAAACATACCTATAACCATCTATTGTAATGAATTAAACTTAAATTTAAGCTTTTTGGAATAGGTTGATTTGATGTTGGTGCGACCTCCTTCATGGGCCTCTTAAGTTTCTACCTAGCTAATCCTTCAGCCTTCATATGTCATCATTTGGCCTCCTGGATGCTCACTAGAAACACGAGAGTTTCCTCATCATTCATACTATTACAAGATTTACATTGCATAACACGAAGATTCTTATTGATAATGGATAGTGAATCATCCATCCCCTCTGGTGGGTTTTGGGCCTACACCATTGGATAAATGTGTTTCATCCAAGGCCTAGGAAGTTGGCTTGGGTCTTCGGGAATCCATTGTCCATTCCTATACACCACTAGAAACTCTATAAACCTCTTCAAATAACCCACAAAAAATGCAAAACTCATGTGGATTATTATAAACATGTCCATGTTGAATCTAAGGATCTCCTCTTAAAGCCCAGGAACCAAAGTAGTCACCCAACTAAACCTAGTGTCATCCATCAAAACCTCCTTAAAGGTCCACCCCCATGCAATGCCAATCACTTTCTTTTGTAATAATAGTTTGGTAAATGCATGAGGCCTCAACAAAGGATATGATTCCTTTACATTAGGGTTCATGACGCCATCCATGGAAATTCTAGAGTGGACCATGTTGGCACTAAGCCACTCCAAAACTTCCTTACTATGACCTAATTCTCTCACTATTCTAGTGGCAACCTTTGCCCTATCAGCAGGGATATCAAACAAGCTACAAAAGAGGCCCTCATAAATGTTGATGTTAACCTTCACATCCTGAATGGTGGTGCTAAAATGACTAGCCTTCTCATTTAAGGATTTAATGACATGAAGCTTCTCTGCACTAAGGATCAAAGGAATAGCTACCATAAATATGTCAAGAAAACCCACAAATTAGATGTTTACTTGAACGTACCCAGGCACCTATCCCCTCATCCACTCCTATGATGGGATCACCTCACCACACTTCAAGATGAGGGTATCCTTATTACATGCTCCTAAAAGTGGTATGGTGACATCAACAAAGGTGGAAGGTCTTGCAAAGCAACAACCAAATTTTAGCATCAACATAAGCAAGTTTAACAACTAGTCAAAGTAATAGAACACTTAGAGCTTTAGAAGCTATAGCCTTTATGTTTACCTTTCTCCTTCTTCTTCGGTGTGATTTGAGTGAAGGTCCCAACTACAAGGGTGTGATCCATGGAGTGATTAGATTCTACCCACTAGTCGTGCATCATCCAATCATCCTTACACTTTTGGTATACAAGGTTGAATCTTGTAGAATATTCATCAAATTCCCATCTTAACTATTGATACAAAAAAACTCTAATTTGGGGGCCTTTGGTGAATTCATCTACAGTGATTTGAGCCACTACCAAGGTTTGATCATTAACTTTGTACTTGTAAGAAGTTCATCAAGTTAATAATGTTTGGAAAGGTAGTTTAGCCAATAAAGCCATAAAAATACTACAATAGCCATGCTTATCCTTGTAGATGATACACAATGCTAGGTGGATTCTAGAACAACGTGTGGGCTCTATGCACCACCATCAAAGTATTATCAACATTACACTAACTATACTCTAGCATCGTCTAGATCTTTATGAGGTAGTATGTACTAATTACATCTATATTTCCCCCTACTATCCTAGGAGGAAAATTGTTAGTAATAAACCTAACAATAAGATCAGATGTACAAGATAGAAGGGTCTCCACTATGGCCCCATCCACATTTGTAAACAAGTGTAACCACAACATCACACTGAAGTTTTAAAGGATGTAGGTAAGGAATTCCATTACCCTAGGCCAAAACCATAGTAAAGCCTTACCCAAAGACATATTGGGAAGTGGGGTATTCATCCTAGGATGACCAATGTAGCACAAAATGACCACCAACTCGATAATGATAATGGTGGGCTTTAAGAAAACCTTGTATGAAGAAAAGAAAAAACATTATGACCAACTAGAAGTTCTTAAAAAATTAAGAAAAATATCTTGGTTAGGGGGTGAAATTAGCCCCTATGAAAAGCTTGAAGATGTTTATTCAAGATTTCTAAAGAAATTTCATAAAAATCATTCTTATAGCATTTCATAGCCTTTTACTTTGTAGCCAAAATATTATAGCCAAAACTTCATAACAAAAAATAAGCCTTAGATTAAACCATGCCTAAATTTAGAAAAAAGCATTAAAATCTTAAAAAATCATATATCCATAGTTAAAAGCTTGCTAAAAATAATGAAATCCTTTACCTTTCTTAAAAAGAATCTAAAACATAAGTTTTACTACACATGTCAATCACATCTATTTGTAAAAGGGGAAAAGTGCTATAAGTATAGTTTTGCCTTGTTGACACAACCATAGCAAAAAATTCATCAAAAATTCAAAAGAATCCTAAAATCAAAAGATTTGTAGTCATGACCATTACAACTAGAAATACATAGCTATTTTTACATGGAGTATAGACAGAATTAGCAAAAACTGTAGCCATCACCATTAACCACCTTTTGCATATGGTTGGTAAAACATTTGGAAAATTTTCATTTGAGGTAAAAATAGAGTGATTACATCACTATTTTAAAGCTTAAATAAATCCCTATGTACCCACACTTAACAAAAAATCAAAATTATTACTGTTTATTTAGAAAAAATTTCCCAATTTGGACAAAAATCTAAAAATGTCACAAATCCCTTTTTGACATAGACTTAATGAAAAATTCATTAAAAATTAATTTTAAGTCTAGCTAGAGTGATTCTACCTCTATTAAAAAGAGGAAGCCAAGACCTACCCAAACATAACCAAAAAATAGCCAAAACCCTTACAATTTATGTAGAAAGAATGCATGAATTTACTTAAAAATATAAAAATGGCATAAATACCTAACTACATGACCTTAGAAAAATAGCCATAACTTAATCATTTCAGAGTGAAATTGTCATTGGACAGCTTAAATAGATGGCTACAAATCCATTACATAGAATGTTAAAAATAGATATCCCTTTTCTTAATAAAAATACATAACATGCTTGCTTGTTTTCATGGAAAAAGCTAAAAAAGCTAAAACTCAACTTTGACATAGCCATGAAAAATAGCCAGAACAATCAAAATAATTGATACCCATTAGAAAAAAATCAAAATAAGGGGTAGGATTTTATTGGAACTTAATTTTTACAAATCCTTTGGCCTAAATCTAAGAAAAAAGGCCTTACCCCTAAATTTTAGAAAAAAGCATGAAAACAACAAACTTAATTTTAAAACCAAATCTACTAAGGCCGAAACAATGAAAAGACCATAGGCGGATATGAAAATGGCCAAAATAGCCTCGAGGGTAGGGGTGGTGATGGGCGGGGAGATATATATATATATATATATTCAAAATTTTATTTTAACCCCTACATCAATGTAGATTTGGAAAAACAACTTCACACATGGGAAGAAAAAGCAATAAAAATGGCCAAAAAACTAAGAAAAAATAGTTAGAATTGCCTACCTCGAAGTGGTAACAAACGAGGCTTAGATGGAGACAAGACTAGTAACCCTTGATAGATCCCTTACTTTCTCATCTACCTTTTGAATCCTAGGATTCTAGCTCTTTCACTCACACTACTTAGGTGCCATCATAGGCTCCATGCTTAGAAAGGTTGAAAATTGAGGAAGATGAAGGTTTAACAATAGTTGTAGGGGATATGGGAAGCTTCCACACTAAATATTGGTGCTCTTTGTAACAAAAATATCTACCTGAACTCTCTCCTAATGCACTATTGATGTAGAATGAAAACTATGATCTCAAACATACAAAATTTAATAATATAAACTACATCTAAACCTAAACGTCCATCTTTAAACCCTAGTTGCTAATTCAATGCATCATAACTCCAAGTGCACTGAAGTGTAAGGGGGAAAAGGGAAACTTTCTTCCACACTTAAATAGGTTGGAAATAGCTTCACTTTTCAAAATTTTAAGTTTTTGAGTTATGAGACGCACCATATGCCTTCTCTCTTAGCCAAAAAATTGCATCAACACTAAGTTCTAGCCACTTTTGACACTTAAAATAAATTTTCAACCTTAACTCTCATGCATCCATGCTAGAAATGCCATACCTAGTCTTGATACATGCATACCATTTCTTAAAAACATTAAAACATAACCCTCTTACCTTTGTTAGTAGCAAAAACCTGCCTTTTCCAATTTTGCACCCCAAAAAGGGGGTTAGACATGAACAAACTAGATACCTTAAGTTTCAACACTAGGGCAACACTACTCAACATGAAACAAGTATGTTAACATCCATTATTAACATTCCTCCTCCCCCCACAACATCTATCTAGCCCACATTTAACCTCCAAAGTGGGCCCACATGACCTAGAACCCTCCAAGCACCCCCCAAGAACAAACCTAGTTGAAAGTGTTTGAAGCCTTGGGATTTGGGGTTTCCACACTAGGGGAGTATTCAATTACATTGAGCATCTCATCCTTAGTGTGGATAGGTGGAGGAAAGCAAAAAATGACCTAAATTAACTACCTAGTAGCCATTTCTCAAAGCTTGATGAACCTTAAACCCTGCTAGAACCCTCTAGAGAGTTTGAATGCCCCAAAAGTAGTCAAATATGGCACAAAACTACCATTCGCCTCTCATCCACACTAGGGCCATCATGCCCATCATGGAAAAAAATGGGAAAGAGTGAATGAGGAACTTAAGAGCCTCCAAACTGATAGATCTTAACACCTAGTATTGATAATCAACATAACAATCCCAAAGGTTGACATTCATAGTTGATTGGATGTTGAAATGATCTAGATTATATGTTTTTGGTTATTCCATGCTAGGGGAGACCTCTTCCATATTTCCTTTCATCGAAACTAGGGGGATGAAGTTAGGAAAGTTAGTGAGGATCCTAGAAATAAGAAACAATCTCAAATTACCTTATATCTAACACCTAAACCTTCACAGTCTCTCTAGAACTTAAAAAATAACAAAATAAACCTCCTAAGGTTCTTCCATGCTGGGGAGGATCTCATCCATGCTAAGCATTCTATTCTTCAAGCAGATGCAATGGGGAAGTCAAAACTATTAAATTTTTCATGTAGTTTGACTTCCAGAAGCAACCTAATGCTTTCGGAAGCCATCGAACTCCCAAAAGTTACCTAAAATGATCAAAACGTAGCTCTCTTGGGTTTTCCATGCTTAAGAGGATCCCATTCATGTAGAGCATCCCAACCCCAACATGGATGAAGGGGGAAAATCCTAAAAACCCATTCACAACACTCAAAATAACCCAGATATCTACCTTAGGCATCGATAATCAACATCAACAACCTTATGGATATGCATGCATAGTCAAAATTAGTAAAAACTTAGTAAAAATCATAGTTCTTTAGTCCCTCCACGTTGGGAGCCACCTCTTCCACGTTGACTAGCATGGAAGAAAGGGGGAAACTTTAGGGAAACTCCAAAATAGCCTTCAAAAACGTTAAACAAACACTAGAAAACCCCTATGTATGTCTTGGAACCCTATTTTCATATCCTAAGATCCTCAAACTTGCCAATATTGACCTTGAATAGCTAAAAAAAAAAATTTCGCTCAATCTTCCATGTTGAGCATGGAAAAGCCAATGTGAAAAAGAGGGGAACATCAAAAACCACCCACAAACCTTTGAAATGGCCAATTTTGGACATTAGGTGTTAGTACTTGATGCTAGGAAACTTAGAAACCTACATGCATGGCAAGAAAAGATACAAAATGGTAAAAATATGCTTCCCCTAGTGTTCCATGTTGAGCATACTATCCATACCATTGAAAAAATGGGAAGCTCAAAAACTACTTAGAAAATCTCCAAATTAACTAGTTTCAACTGTAAACCCTATTCGTCGATCCCAAGAACACTAGAAGCACATGTGCATAGTCTATTGAAGTTAAAACTAGAGAAGATCTAAGATGTATGGTTCTTCCATGCTAGGGATCTAAGATGTATTGGTGTCGAAAAATCTAAATGAATCTTGTGTATCAAGTTCACATGGTAACTTACTACTATAATGAATCATACCTTTGCAATGACTTTAGGGTCATCTTTCAAATACCACTTCAAGAGGATAAGAAACAAGTCAAATAGTACATGTAATTACAATATATTTGCATAAGATCACAATGGGAAAATAAGTAGACATAGGCTAATATTGGTTACAATGGGAAGAAAATGAGAAGTTTGTATTGGTGTTTCATAGATTTGTATAAATTTTGTAGCTCTCTGTAACATCAAAAGAAGCTATAATAGGTTACACCGACTCACTTGTTGTAGACTAAAATAGTTGTTAACATTGATTATTTGCCCAAATCTATGAACAAAATATCAACCATATTAACAACAAACATGTGAATGTTAGATGTAATCAAGGGCTATGTGATGACTTTAATGTTTCCATACAAGGGTTTAATGATGTCTTGAGCAAGCTTAAACTCTACTGAGGAACTTAGTTTCATGCATTTTTTCCTTACCATCTTGGTTTAAATGAAAATTTCATCCAAGCATCCTTTTTGATGGCTTTGGCTTCAAGGTCAATGGTAATTAGGCTACTTCAAGATATTAAGACCTCAAGCAAGAAATATTTTGAGGCTTAATGATTAAATATTCAAGGTTCCCTTGGCATAACAACATCATGAGAAGGATCTATTTGGGTGTTAAGGCTAGTCAAATTTGCTTCCTCATCCTCCTAGCCCATTCCTATATATCACCATAAGCACATCAAGTAGCATCTGCATGATAAAATTATTAAACAATGTTGAAATACTTCAAAACATTATAATAATAGAGCAAAATAGTGCCACATAGTCAAAACAAAGTAGAACAAGGCTAAACAAGGCAAGGTGGGGTCCCTATAAGGCAAAGTAAGGTAAAACTAAGTAAAAATAAAGTTAAAACAAGATACAACATTGCAAAAAAGGTGGAACAAGGTCAGGATAGTCTTAAATTTAATATATATTTACTATAAAACTCATTTTATTTTTTAGTCCTTTTTTATTTAAGATAGGAAAAAATTAATAAATTGGGCTACAAATTATCAAAATTATGCAAAAATAGGCTATAAATAAGATAACATAGGTTATAAATTATCAAAATTAGGAAAACAGGGTTTAAATTGTTAAATTAATGACTTTTCATGGTTAAATTAGTTTGGAAAAGTCAAAAAATTACTATTTCCTAGCATGTAGAGGTGATGGTCGATTTTAGGTCTAGGTTCTATGTATCTAATCAATTTCCTCATCACTTTTCTCACACATAGCATATGGAAAGAAAAATAAAGAATTCTCTTAATCTTATTGTTATTTCCATATTTTGTATGGGTTTGGAGTAGAAAATTAGTAGTTTTTTACCTCACATATGGAATATGATGGAATTGAAAATAGTAAGTTTTAATTTTATGTGTGTCCATATGCTACTCCATACACTACACAATGTATAAACATAAGAATAGAAATTTTTATTCATACACTACTCCATACATTACATATCATATGGAATTTAATTTTTTGCGTATAGAGTCAAAAATGGAAATTTCCATGCGTCACATGCTAGCCTAGATACTAGCCAATCTAAGGACTTGGATTTTTAGCATCTAACATCAGCATAGAAATTTCTTAATTAATTCTTAATTTTTTACATTTCCATATGCTATATAGTGTATAGAAGTTGGTTTCTTAACGTATAAAGTCAAAAATGGAAATTTCCATGTGTCACACATTGGCCAGTGTATGGACTTGGATCTTTCAGCATATGACATCAACATAGAAATATTCATGGCATTGGTAGTTAGATAATGTCTTATGAAAGTTACAATGTTCAGGTTTGAAGTAGGGTTAAACATTTCTCATTTATTTGTAGCTTACTTGAATTGTTTGGGCTTGGCTATTTGTTCAATTTAGTTGTGTCCTCATAGTTGCGATTGAACATAGAGCAAGGAAAAACCTTTCACTTGGCACAATGCAAGTTTTTTCTACTAAGTGAGTCTTTTTAGCAGAAAAAAAGGTATCTATTGGTGGCTAGGCTTGATGGGGTGTTTCCAGCTAAGTAGTGTAGTTTCTAGAAAAGTGTTCTATTGCATTATTCTAGATTGTTGTGCTCCTTTCTGCATAGCAGTGTGTTCACTTAGATTGAGCACATGGTCTGATGTGTGATTGATCTTTGTGGCTTGGATTCATTGTTGCTACTTTGGCCTATAGGTTTGACTTTCCTAGGTGAGTCTACTTGTGGTAGATATCTTAGGATATATCTTTGTGCTGGAAGTATTCTTGTTTTTGTCACTGCCATGCAAGATTCACTCTAGTGCTTCTACTTCTCACCCTTCTATGAATAGTTCTCTTGATGAGTTTGTTTCTAGTTTTTCTCTCTTACTCTACTTTTGGTTCCTTAGAGTGTTTGGGCTAGGGCCCTACAAGGTTTTCATGACCCAAATATTTTCTTCACTTTTTGATGTTAGAGTAAAAATATAGAAGATAATGGATTCCTCCAATAGCAAACTACATACCAATGAGAATACTATTGATGTGGATGATAATGATAATGTTTTGCATTTATATTTCCTAAAAACATATTTGATTAAATAGTCCAAACCTTTACTCAGCTTTATGCAATTGGTTTTTTATCTAGCAGGATTCCTCCTGCCTCAGTTTCTAAGGATTAGGTTCAAAAATCCTACGAACCAAGAAATATTCAATTAACCCTAGCTTTTAATCTTATGAGAGGGGAGGTTTTTTTTTCTTTTGCTTTCAAAACCAAGGTTATAATAGACTTTGTGAAAAAATAGTCTATTTGGAATGTTTGTGGATCCTTTTTATTACTTCAACCTTGGAAGGGGGATTTTGACACAAAGAAAGAAAGTAAAAGTATTTTGCTAGTTTGGATTAAATTTCTAGGACTTCCATCACATTTTTCTACACATATTGACATTCTTGATATGCAAATTAGGGAGGTTATTATAATGGATTCTTTTTCAAGCTTTCATCCAAGACCAGCTTAGCAAGTTTGTATCAAACTTGATATACAAAAGCAACAACTAGACTTTCTAGAGTTTAATATTAAAGAAAAGAATTTCATGCAAAATATCTCATATCTTACACTCTTGATTCATTGTTATTATTTTCTTAATCCTAATCATAGTAAAGCCCAATGCCAAAAGCAATTGGCCAAGATTGAAGCTGAGAGAATTTATCTGAACAAGTTACTAAAGAATTAAAAGATAAAAATATATCTTTGGATCAAGTTAATAATACTACTGAGATGCACCCCCTAGATAATCCTTCTTCTCTTAGACCCAAGATGACTAATGTTGAAGACATAAATATTGAGGCTACTAATGCTACAATCAAAAAGGAACTCCAAAAGAAGCTAGTGGTGGTTGGGAGTGAGTTACCAGAAAATCTTATGCCTTAGTCACATGTGATAATCCTATCTTTAGAAATTTCTCTAAATGTTATCAATCCTTGATTTTTGCTAATGATAATTATTTTGCTAGTAGAAAATCAGTTGCTCATCATCCTTTAGTAAATAACTTTAAGTCTAGAAATTCTTTTAAGACTTTTGTAATCGAGGAAGATCCTTCNTAGAAGATATATGGTCCAAGATTATATTCGTAGGCATTACCTAGATGTTTCCTTTATTATTGTAAATGTATTTTTCCCAATACTTATTTAAGGTTTCCATCTCCAAACTTGTTGTAAGAGTTTTTTTCCCAATAGTTATTATGTTTCTTCTAACCATGAGCATCATAAAGGTGAAGCTATGATTCTTCTTCAAAGAAAGTGGCAAGAGTCTATCATCAATCATTGTTGTGATAGTTTAGGACATTGTTGTTGGGTTCAGTTACACTACACTAATGAATTTCTAGGCTTTGTTTCCATTTACGCTCCTTGTATCTTGAATGATCAATAGATTTTTTGGAATTTGCTTGACCATAACTTTTCTATAGCCAATTGGATCATCATATAAGACTTTAATATGATTTAGAATCTAGAGGATAAATTTGAAGGATAGAGAGGTGGTTTAGATAACAGTGATCTTTTCTTTCAACTTCATTTGAAGAGTAAATTGAATTTGTAAGAAGTTAATGGAAATAACATCTTGTCTAGTACTTCTAATTGATTTACTTAAAGCAATGCTAGACAAAGATAATCCTACATTTCTTCTAGGTTGAACTAGGTTTACATGTGTGTGAATGCTTCTATCCAGTTTACTACCATCAATAGTGCTCCCATTCAAGCACATTATTCCCAGGTTCTCTTAGCTCATTATCCTATTTACTCGTTTCTTTCCCCTTCTAGCTACTTCTTCTCTTCCATATATTTTTAACACTACCTTTCTTCGTAGTAGCTTTATGTTCTCTTTATTAATGAAAATTTGTAATTTGCATCCTAAACCCACTAGTGATGATGGGTAGATAGATTTATGGATCAATGCTTGTACTCACCTTTAATGTTTTTTCAAACATGTAAGTAAAATGATGGCTTTTCGAATAACTTCACATAAGTTAAAACTTCATAAGAAAATGTCCTTATTACAAAATATTATGAATAGAGGTGAAGCTACTAAGGCTCAATTCTATTGTTTGCAAACTGCCAAGGAGAACATGTGTATTATGAATCATCATGAAGCTAGAGATGCTCACCTTCATGTTCATCTTTCTTGGCTTCATATGGGTGACTAGGCTACTAAATATTTTTTTCGTCTCATCAAAGGGAGACTTCCCTTCCCTAAAATCCTATCTATTCAAGTTGAAGATAATATCTTAAATTCCAAAACTAACATTTTACAAGCTTTCTTTGATTTTAACTCTATTATTTTTTGTAAAGAAGATAGTGATTTTATTACAATAGATAATTGCATGGGTGTCATTACTCCTTTTAATCATTCCATATTTGGTAATGCTACTCTTCCATCTAAATAGGATATATTTCATGATGGCAAAGCCCTTGGTATGAATGATCTTCCTACAAAATTTTTCCAGAACTTTTGGCCCACTCTTCAAGATACCATTTATATTGTGTAAAGGAAGCTGTTATAAAAGGTTCTTTTGGCAAAGTTATCAATGCTAGAATTATTAACCTTCTATTCAATTTAGGAGATTGTATGTGCATTAGCAACTGGCACCCTATTACTCTTTTAAATGTTATTTACAAAATTTTTGCTAAAGCTATAGCCAATAAATTAAAATCTTTTCATCCTCAACTCATTAGCAAAGAGCAAACTGGCTTTGTTCAAGGTAGGTATATCTTAGATAATGTCATTACTACCATTGAGAATATGCATTGGGCTTCTTCCATTGATAAAAAAGTCATTCTTTCTAAGCTCAATTTTGCAAGAGCTTATGATATGCTTGATTGGTCTTTTTTAAGAAGTGTTATTAAGCATCGTAACATAGGTCATGTTTTTGATAGTCATGTTGATCTTCTTTTATCGGATCCCTCTTTAGTTATTTATATTAATGGGATCTTTAAGGTTATTAAACTTCAAACATCAGTCAAATAGGGATGTTCTTTAGCTTCTTATCCCTTTGTCATTACTATTGATGCTCTTGGAGCTGTTCTTAGAGCTCACAATGATTCTATGAGGTTAAAATGTATCACGCTTTCACATGATGGTAAGGATCTCATTTACAATCATTTTGAAAATGACACTTTTCTCACATTTCTTGAGGATGATAATAATTTTAACACTACCTTGGATTGCATTAACATTTACTATAAAGCCTCAAAATTAATTGGAGCAAAACAAAAGCTATTTGGTTGATCTTCTCTCCAAGTCCTACTTGGACTTATAAATATAATCTCAAGTGGCTTTATCCTATATATGTTTTCAGCCTTTTGGATATTTTGATAGATTTATTCTCTACTCCTACCACTTTATGGAATAGTGTGATGGAAAAAGTTAAATATAAGACTTTGAAATGGGCTTTCAAACCCTTATCTCTTATAGGTAGATTTATTTTAGCCAACCTTATATTGAGCTCCACTCATGTGTACTACTCTTTTTTCATAGCTCCTTCTAAATCTTCCTTTCAGAGCATCAACAAAATTCTTAGGAAATTTTTATGGGCAAATAAGAATAATCACAAAGCTTTTCATTGAGTTACTTTGAATATTTGCATTTAAAGTAAGGATTTGGATGGCTTGAGCCTTTCCTCTATTAAATAAAAAAGCATTCTCTTGGCCTCTAAATGGGTCACTCACTATATAGAAGGTAATGAAGCTTGGAAGATTCTATTTAGGAATAATCTTCTGTATCTAGGTAATCACCAAAGATGAAATAATACTCATTGGAGCACTTGGACCAACTATGGAGGATCTCAAAATATTATACCCCTTCCTTTTCAAGAAAATTTGGTGGTATTGTAGTCAAATTAAAGCTTTTTGCAATGGAAGTCTACTCAATTAAGCTTAAACACTTTGTTAATGCACTCCATTTGGTGGTCACCTATTTTCAAAAAAGAATCTTGCTTATTTATATAAGGAATTTTCTCACAAAGATAATCATTTTGCTTATCACAATCTCCATCATGTTGGCCAATTATTTTCTATTAGAAATGATTTTATTGCCCTCTCTTGGTAATATGTTAGAGTTAAATGGGGGATTTAAAGACAATATACTCCTATTTATCAACACATTAAGCATGTTCTCTCCAACTTTGGAGTTCCTAAGTTGCATAATGATACTACTTGGTATGATGACTGGTTTTGGCCTAATGGATCCCCTTTGCATTCCTTCATCTTTCTAAAGCCAAATCTTGGTTTCACTTTCAAGAATTTCAATTCTCCACTTTAAATAGAACATGGAATGTGCAACTTAAGGATCACCATTGGAAAGCTATTTTTCATTATGTCTAGATTTCCAAGGTCCAACCTAAGCATCAAATCTTTTTCTGGTCCTTGATTCATCATGGTCTTCCCATTGTACATAGGCTTCGCTTCTTAGGAGTTCATTGCCCTAAATACAGCATTTGTCAAGCCAAAGACTCTTTTGTGCATGTTTTTTGGAAATGCTCTTTTTCCTTACAAATTTGGAAGTGGTGTTAGTCTCTTTAGATTTTTATTCTAAATTACCTTATTAGTTTCCCTTTATGTATCTTCAATGATGACTATGTTAAGCAACACTTTCTAAAGGCTTGGAAGATTCTCCTTTTTAAGATTATTTTCTTCATTTGGAAATGCCATTTGAATGCCTAGTATCAAAACACTAACTACACTAAATTTGACTATGGTATGAAGTTCTCTAGTACTAGGCTTTGAAAATAATATTAAGTTCTCTTGAGAAGTGTTTTTTTTAAGTAGCTTGTTTTGATTTTCCCCTTTCACTTAGTGGGTGTGATATGCTTTTATTTTGTTACAAGTCACTAGTCATTAGGGGCTCACTTGGTAACTTTGGACTCTATTGCATTGTGCTACCAAGGCTTTTCGATAACAATGTTAGATTTTCCATGGCAAGCAATGGAGGGCGTTGCTACGAAATGGGAATTTTGTGGCACCGACGGCAAAGGCAAGGCATTCAAGTAGACCATGAAGTAGCAAAAAATGGTGAGGCTGCCACAACTATTGGCCTTGGCAGGAATGCAAAGGAAGGGTTTTGTGGTGTGCAAGGACACAAAATAGAGAGGGAGGATGTGCATCAGAGCAATGACATGCATAATGTAGGTGGACAAACACTGTCAATTATTGTGAATTTCTTTCTTTTGAATTTCCTGGATGGACCATTGTTTGTGTGATTTATGGGATGGATGGTTATCATGTTGGTTTACTACATTTTCTACATACTCCACTTGTCTTAAAACACTGCCAAGGCTACTATATAATTTGAAGGTAAATAGTGAGTGCTAAGAGACTTTGTGCAACTAACCAATGGGATTTAAACTTAGTACCTATAGATTACAAGTTAAGCCGCACGCAGATGTAGCCATAGATGCAAATGCTGGATTTTCCATCAAATAATGATGATTGTAATCGTAAATTTGATATTGTGTTGTATTTTCTTCTAGAATATTTTCATGTATACCATTTTTTTGTCGTGCCAGCTGTAGCATTTTGTATTCATAGTACTAGCAAGTGGATGGCCAAAAATTTTGAAAAATAAATTGGATTCATATTTTGTTCTTTGTGGGGTCTTTGATGTTACTGTATTAGTCTGTTTCATGTTGGACTATTGGAAAAAAACTAATCTCTATATGACTAACCATTGTAAACTCAGAAGGATCACTATCTTACATAAGCTTTAGCAACTACTCTCCTCTACTTTGAGGTTGAGGTCAATCTATTAATAGACTAAAATTCTCATCACCATTCATAGATAATGATGAATGATGAAGTTCATTAAAGATTTACCTAAAACTAGTATTATATCATGGTACAACTTTCCTTTTTTTCCTTCCCATTGCGATTTGGAATTAGTGCTTACAAATTTCACTTTTGAAATTTATTCCTCCGTGGTAACTTTATCCTGTAGGCCCATGTAGCATGTAGCCTATGTGGTTGAATTATTATTATTATTATTATTTGTTCTACATTTTTTTATCATGGATCCTAATAGTTTATGTGTTTTACTTCTCAAGCAATGATGAGGTTGGAGATGATGTTGTTGATGATCATCCTTCTCCTCTAGCTTAGTTTTCACTCCTACTAGATTTGTTATTATTACATTTCACCATTTTAATTTTGTCATAGTTATTGTATTTGGCTATCACACCTCTATAGATTGTATCTTATTCTGGTTGTTGTAAGTTGCACAGTGCAACTATGATTATGGAAATTCATCTATGTATATATTTTTATCATTACATGGTGTGACTTTGGCTATGTGTTTATTTTAATTTTTTATGTTTTATGTGTTTTATATTTTTCTATGTGTTATATGTTTATGTAAAAATAGATGGTAAATGTAACAAGGCTATACAATGAAACTACTAAATAAAATGTGATGTAATCATAACTATAAAGCAAATGTATAAGTATATAAGACTTGTAAACAATGTTATCAAGTAGATCATCCACCATGTTGATATAAGGATGAAAAAAACAGGTCATTATCCTCACTATTTTTAGGCCTTGGTAGGCCATGTTTCCACCAATTTTAAGCCATGGAAGGCCATGATGTTACCAATTTTAAGCCTTAAAAGGCCATAATTTTTCTAGTTTTAGGTTTTAGTGGGTCATGACCACACTTATCTAGCATGGGATTCTCTTAAAAGAGCATATAAGGATAACATAAGCAATCAAGGATGATACAAGGTTGCAAATATGAACAAATGACCATTAACAAAAGAAGGA
Organism: Gnetum montanum; assembly: GCA_015680685.1. Classification (NCBI taxonomy): domain Eukaryota; kingdom Viridiplantae; phylum Streptophyta; class Gnetopsida; order Gnetales; family Gnetaceae; genus Gnetum; species Gnetum montanum. The sequence goes on along the minus strand of MNCI01028403.1, from coordinate 321,401 downwards.
ATAGGATGTTTACTATGATGTTGTTATTATATCTTTGATAAATAAAAGAATCCTTTGNGTTATTATATCTTTGATAGATAAAAGAATCCTTTGTACACAATTATTTGCTTATTATCTCTCTTATTTAATATGAGAAGTTGTAGGCATTTTCATTGGCTACCCCATGGCACAAAGTTGGTTTTGGAAACATCATTTTTGTTCTTATTATTGGCCCTAGTCTGAGTACCAGAAGTTTCTTTTTATAACTCCACTCTAAACATTAGTCAATGTTGACATAGTTAATTGATGGCAGTGATACATTGTCCCCACAAATGATAGTTTTTCCAGCCTTATATGGTAGGTGGATCTCTTAATGTATAGGAGATGAGACTGCATGAGGCTTTTCTAATCATGATCTTCCTAAGATCAAGTTGAAACTAGGTATCTCTTCAAATACTAGGAAGTTAGAAAATGTGGGAAACTATACTTTGAATATGAAATCAAAGGAAATAGAACCTCAAAGTGCTACTCATGATCTATTGAATGACTTGAGTGTATATGTAGAGGCTTATTAAATGTTCTAGGTTAAGCCTAGTTTCTCAACAATGGTGTATGGTATCACATTAGTTTCCATTCCATCATTCACATGAACACAATGAGCCTACCAACATGTATGGTAATGAGAAGAGAAGTGAATAGCACTTCTCTATTTGGTGAGTTGATCTTCACTTCACTATCACAAAAGTTGAGCATGAACTGATACCTATTTTTTGTAAATAAAACTTATTCAATGACAAAGTTGATTGACTCTTTGTTGGTAGGCATGCCTTCACTCGCAAGAGTAGAAATCAATACTTAAGCTAGTGCATATTTGTGATTAGGAGAAGTTATGACTAGGTTGTATACGCTTAACAACATGTTCATTTATTTGAGAGACTATTTGGCTGATTTCATTATTGCAAGGAAATTATTTCCCTTAGTGTGTGATATTTCATCCTTGGTGGTTTCAAATTCCTTCATCTTTCTTAGAATTTTTGACTTATGTTTTGATATATGTGTATAGGGCCACTTGTTCATGGGTGTAGCTAATGTTATGTGGACTTTGATGGGTTACCTATTTCAAAATATTTTGTTGTTGGCTACCTTTAATGACTTAGTTATTGGTTTGATGATATGTTTTTTTTGTTAATGATATAGTGATGGTATCTTGCTGACTGTTGAGTTATTAGCTACTATAGGTAGGATTTAATCACAGGTTGTTGCAAGTTTACCTGTAGATGGCGAAGGAACCCTAATAATGAATGGTTACATTGATTTAAGTTGTAATATTGTTACTACTAAAAATGGAACACATATGATGAAGGGTTTCATAAGAGCTGGTGGTGTTGGTATCCATATGCAAAAGGAATCTCTAGGTTTTTTGTTTTAAGACCAAGGTGATACCTTTATGAAAAATTATGCTCTAGGAGGATTAGACCATTTGGTTTCTATGATGAGGCTATACTATAATTGTTGTTATTAGTATTTGAAGATATGGACTCATTCAACACTAACTCTTCATGGTCAATCATCTTCCAAAGGTCATCCTTTAAATCTAGGCAAAACTTTGTATCATGACCATCCATATATTGATAATGGAAAAACCTATCAAGTCTAAAGTATTTTGGTCATTTTGAATCATCCTTTTTTGCTATCATTGGATCTCTAGCTATGTCACATAGACAATTATTCCTTTACAAGATTCCTCAGATAGTTTCTTATGTTGTATATGGTTGTTTTTAAGAAATTATTCTACAATCTCATAGATTTTCATAGGTAACTTAGTGTACTTTGATCTACCATTTCACTCAAGNTCAAACTAAAAACATCAAGGAAGTAGATAAGGGTAGTAATTACCTAGCCTTTATGGCCTATAAGAACCAATGCATGAGGAGAGATAGGGATAAAACTAGAAAAGAAAAGACAACCATGGCTATNCCATGGTTGTCTTTTCTTTTCTAGTTTTATCCCTATCTCTCCTCATGCATTGGTTCTTATAGGCCATAAAGGCTAGGTAATTACTACCCTTATCTACTTCCTTGATGTTTTTAGTTTGAAAAAAGTCTTGGCTTACTGATTAGGGCTCCAAGTAATAGAGCTTTAACTTGATAAAGTCATTTATTACTTCCTTGTAGATGTCTAACAGGTCGATTTCAAAGATAGGTTCTGGAATCTCATTAAGCATTGAAGTCCATCTCTAAATGAACCTTTATATTGGTTCAAGTGGCCCCTATCTCATCTTCATCAGCTGGTCTAATGTGGTATTTGACTTAAAGTTGTATTTGAAGTGGTTAACAAATCCATTTATTATGTCCTTAAGGAAAGAGAGGGAACCTCGAAGTAAGGTTCGGTACTAGTCTAAAGCCTGTCCCATGAGGGACATAGGAAACATTTACAATATTTTATGAGGCTAGGCTTGTAATAGGAGGCACTCAAACTAGAAAATAACTAAATATGCATTGAAATCCCCTTCACCATTTTATTTGATGAAGTTTAGTATAAGCATGCCTACAGGTAATGTTATTTAAGGAATAGTGGGGCTTATGGGATCATCTTGGTAGAAGTTTATAACCTTAACCATCTAATTTTTACTAACTTTGAGCTTCTATATCTCTTCAATGAGGTCTTAGGTTATTTAGAAGGCTTTATCCAATCCTTGGAACATTTTTGTAGGCTATGGTATTTGTATTGATGGTTGAGGTGGAAGTTGGGTAATTTGAGGTCATGCAATTGGCATCAGTATGAACTAAAGAGGTTGCATAATCATCATAGTAAGTGGGCTAAACAACTAGAAAGAGGTTTGAGTTAGTATCTAACGGATAAAGGGAGAAAAGAACATGTGAGAAACTTGCAAAGTTTGGGATCCTATAGAAGGGCCCATTATATGATGAAAGGATAAGGTATGGAAGACATCACTAATGATGGTTAAATTATAAAAGGCATTTATGAAAGTAGAGAGGTAGACTTGGACATTCACTAAGATTATTATCCTACAATAATCAATGTTAGTTCAACCATGGTAGGATATAAGGGGGAAGCTTGATGAACTTCATGAATAGGGATCATTGGAGGTCTAGAGCTAATGAAAATTATTTGGGAAGCCAATTGTTGAAAGAAATTTTCAATAAAAACATTTATCTCCTATTCCACCTCAAACTCATCTTGTCCCTATTTGTTCTAGTCAAATCTTATCTTCTCACTTATGTCCTCTAATTCTACTAGTTACACCAGCATACAAGTATGGAAATTAGTTAGTTTGATTTGTTCATAAGGTGAGGGAACATACTCCTCCCCATTCTTATTGATTATTTCAAACTAATGCTTTAATTATAACTCTCTACAATGGATAAGTAAGCCAAATTGAATTTTTTCATAGATGAAGTTGTAATGTTATTCATTTATGTTCATATAGGCTAGTTCTAGTCCCATCTACCTAAGGGACTATCTATGCTGAACTATATTAAAATCCTTAGAATCATAGATGTGAATAGCCTCTTGTTATGAATCCATGTGTGCTAGGTTATGGTTAGAACTGTTGATTTAAAAGGTATAAATAATATGAGGCTAACATATTAGGTGAGCTTAGGACCAAGCTACTAACATTTTAATGAAGGTTAAAAACCTTTAGTGTAAATAGCTTTCAATTATAAAGCTTCAACTTATGTTAGCTTTTACCTTATAAAGCTTTTGGCTTCCTTAACTACAACAACCTCAACATATAAGATGTAGCTACCTCAACATATAATTTGGAACTGTAACAATATCACAATATTAGGCTGCAACTATAACAACATCAACGTATAAGCTGGAACTACCTCAATGTATAAGCTAGAACTGGAATAGTCTTAGCATATTAAGTTGCACTTGTAATAGCCTCAACGTATATGTTATAATTGTAATGGGAAAAATAAATTTTTTCTAGTAAAGTTTCTCAATGTAATTATGGTTTAAAGAAGCTAGCTTATCAAGGAGATATGGGCAAACAGACTACAAATACATTAACATAGGAACTTACATGTAGAGGCCAAAATTGCAAAACTAGTAATTAAGCTAGCTTAAATAGCAAAAATATATGGAAAACTACAAATATGCTAATAATTAAGATAGCCTATAGATCTATTAACAATTAAGCTAGCGTATGTACGAGAAATAGCAGCAAAACTACAAATACACTATCAAATAATTCAACTTATGATCAGGAATTCAAGCAAAGGACCTTCTTCTAGCATCAGAAACTATAGAAGCTAAAACATTTGGTGATGAAGGGCTAAAACATTTACTGCATGAAATTTTAACCTTGGATCCAAATGGACCTTGGAATACAATCTAGAGCACCACAAGTGGTCTAGCAAATTACTTGAGCACTTAGTAGATTTGTTACTAAGTGTTAAAAATGTGTATGAAATGGTAATTCCCAACATAAATAATTTAAATGGAAAAGGCATAAACAAAGCGTAATAATTACACCAAGAGCTATAACTTTGCATTAAATGTGGAAGAATGAAAAATTTTAAAAATATATATTATAGACTTTAAAAAGCTAGGAGTGTTTTTTATGTAGAACATAATTGGATCTACACTTGAATGCTTAAATGATCTACTAAACTCTGTTGATCTCCCACTATTTCTTTCTATGAAGGTTGTTCATGCTAGGTAGGCTAGTTACAATGGTTATGAACTTTTGAAATCTACATTGCTCTGAATGTCTTTAGTTTATCCTGAGTTTCCAAAAATTCTAAAATGTTTTGAAGATGTGCTAGATGTTGGCTTAAATAAGCTAGAGCATTGCTGATTTTGTGTTGTTAATTGTTGGTTGATTGTTGCAACATGTCAGATGATTATGACGAGTGTAATCTATAGTGTGTGAATGCCAACATGATTTGGGTTTTGGCCCAAAATTGTAGCACAATTGAAATGTCTTGTCAATGCACATGCTAACATATATGACATTTTAGGCATTGTTATGCTATCATAATTGGCATTTCCACCATCCAAATTTATAACTTAGGAACCTCCAGAGCTTTTCCTATCAATGCTAATAATGCTTTTGGGCTATTTTCCCAGCATATAAGTTATCAAAGATTTTTCTTGTGCTACCAAATTTTGGCAACGTATTTACATTTTTGGCCTTAATACGCAAGCTTGAATGTGACTTTTAGCTTGTAAGCTAAAAATTATATCTTTGTACATCATAAAATATTCAAACTAAGTTAGAGCAAAAACCATGAGGTGGGATTTTTCATGTAAAAATGGACAATTATTTTTGCCTTTGTAATTTCCATTAAATTACAATGTAAACCCTTTGGCTATTAGGCTACATATGGAAATGCAAATTTTCCTTAGGATGTTTCACATACAAGCTTGACTTCAAATAATCCTTTCATCACTTAGAGCAAGTTTTAAAAAGATGTGTCAAAATGAATCTAAAGCTCAATTGGTAAAAGATCCACCTAATGGTAGAAAACAGTATAGTTATAGGACATAAGATAACTTATAAAGGAATCAAGGTAGATCTAGAAAAGATTAGAGTCATTCAAAACATTAGTCAAAGATCACAAATAGTCAAAAAAATTGGATTATTTCTTAGCCATGCATGATAATATAAGATATTCATTGAAAATTTATCAAAGATTGCAAAATTGCTCATTAAACTAACAAAGAAGGATGCATCATTTCAATGGTCAAAATAATGTGAGAAAGCATTCAAGATCCTCAAATATAAACTAATTAAGACACTAATCCTCCAAGCTCTAGATTGGTCTAAGCCTCTTTACATTATGATATATGCTCTAAACTATGCATTGGAAGTAGTATTGACTCAGCTTGATGACCAGAAGTGACCTTATTACATTTACTGCACTAGTTGAAGCATCACTAGTACCCAACTTAATTATACCGCCATAGAAAAGGAGCTTATGATTATGGTATACATCCTTGAAAATTTTAGATATTATGTTCTTGAGTATGCTATCTATGTCCATACTAACCATAGTGCCATTAGGTTTTTAATGAATAAACCAATAGTAACTCCAATGGTAATAAGATGGATGGTCATCATATAAGAATTCAATATAATAATGATTGATAGGAAAGGAATTGAAAATCTTAGACCTGATCACTTTTCATGATTAAAATGAGAACTTTAAAAAAATGAAGAACCACTATCAAACTAATTTTCCAATGAAAATATATTCAAATGGATAGTAATGGTTGTAGACTCAATAGTAAAATTATGGATTCTTGATAACATAACATATCTAACCACACACAAGCTTCCTATTGAATGGGATAAGAATAATAAAGAATAGTTTCTCCATAGAGTAAAACGATATATGGAAATTAATGGAAATCATTACAAGATATGTGCTAATGGGTTGATAAGATGGTATGTTCCAAAAGAAAATCAATAAAGAGTCCTACAAGATACACATGAAGGAACATGTGGTGGTCACTATGTGGGATGATGAACAACACTGAAATTGATGATGAAAGACTACTTTAGGCTTATCATATTCAGGGACATACATTGATTTGCCTAATCTTGTGAAAGATACTAGATATATGGAGGACTGATTGCTAGAAATGAAGAGCCACAATAATAGATACAACCATTGGAACCCTTTAATATTTAGGGAATTGACATTATAGAACCCATCATACCAATTTCAAATGGAAAGTCTTACTAAGTGGGTGGAAGAAACTATAGTCAAGGATTGTACATCAACCACAACTAAAATGTTCTTTCAACAACATGTGGTGAACATATTTGGAGTACCATGTATGCTAGCATTAGAAAACCAAACTCATTTCTTTAGAGCTATATTTAAGAAGCTAATGCAACAAATTGGGATCAACCATAAATTCACTACATCTTCTCACCTTGAAGTGAATGGTCAAGCTGAAGTGACTAATAGGGAAATCACAAGAATATTAACTAGAAATGTTTGTTGATATAGGAAGAAGTGGAGCACTAAGCTTAATGATGCTTTATGGACATATAGATCAACCTAGAAGGTTTCTATAAGGTATTCATCATATGAGTTTTTTCATGGAAAATATCCTGCTCTACTAATCTAAGCAAAATTAAATACCCTTGCAATTACTAGCATCCTTGACTTAGGCATAAACTTAGCTTAAAAAGAATGCTTAATGAATCTTAATCTCTTAGATTAAAATAAACTAATACCTCAAATGAGTAATGAAATCCATATGAAGAATTCCAAATGTAGACATGATGCTACAATTAAACAAGTTTCCACCAACCCTCTCAATAAAGTCCTTTATGATAACATTAACCATGTTCCAAAAAAGGCCAAGTTTCAAACCTTATGAGAAGGACCTTATATTGTCCATACTGTATACCAATCTAGTGTAATGTAAATTTATCACCTAATGAATCCAAAAAAAAAAAGCTTATTCTTGTCAATATTCAATAGGTGAAACCATTCCATGACTTTTTCTAATCCTCTAAAGACTACCTTGCACACTAGATTATTTACAATTTATTTAATCTTCCAAGTCTCCACTTTTGATGATATTCGTGGTGGTATCAATTGGGAAACTTGGGAACTAGACTTTCTTTCTACATTTCTATTATACTTCCATATATTTACCAATTTTTACATTATTTGATCTCTTCCCTATTCTTTTATACTTTTTACATTTGTTATTATTTTTCATTCCTTAATATCGTTCATATTAATTTTACATTTTTTAATTCATACCTATTTCTTATTCTTCTATAATTTTTACTGTTTTTCAATGTACATATTTTTTTTATTTTTCTAATCAAGTGTAAAGGAACAAACAAAGATGTAGTTCAAACAATGAGAATTTCACCATATGTTATCAAATAATTAAATAGCTAATTACATATATAGTGAGACCATACCATCCATTCACTCATTTTTAATAATAAGAGGTTCTTACCATGGATATAATGACATTATTTTCACAAGAAAACTAAAATAAATTGGTGATCATTATGCCTAAATGGAAGAGTGAAAACCCAAGTGAGATTGAAAAGGCTATGACATCAAGGAAATTTTTGAATTCTCTAAAGCTATTACTATAAGTCTTATCCTACTATGATGTCATATTATTTACTTGATGTCTAATGAAAAACATAAGTGTGTCCAAAATAAGTGTTACCTTATCATATTATAGGAAAGGCATGTTGTTCATGCTTTAAAGTAGTCATCTCTTAAGGTTGACATAGCAATAACCTAATAAATACATCTAATAAAATTTTCTAGGGGTTGCACTAGAAAGACATGTTACCCATGCCTAAAGACACTTCTCTATCCAATGGCCGAGTCTTATTTAAAAATATACTATGTTATTAATAAATTTCTTTCTTATATCTAATTTTCAACTATTAATATTTCATGCAGTTCTAATAGTCTTATGATTATTAGTGTTCAGATGATATAATGTGATATCAATGTTAAGTGGTATGGACTTGGTTTGAATCTTGGACAGAAGGGCTAATGATCATTTTAACCATGCATCACACATAGAATTTATTGTGCCCATGGTAAGCCACCTCACATCCCATTTTCTGCAATCTCTACTGCTACCATTCCATCTCACTATTACATATAATCATAACTTAATGATTTTGTATAATATAGTGTTATTTACTTTTTGGAGCAATACTAACATGTGTATGTTGAAATATAGGTATGTTTTACTTTCAGCTCCTTGAGTGTCTACGGACACTTATAGGTGTAGTTATACAAGGGCACTAAGGGTTGGAGCCTACTTTAGGGAGAATCCATTGTATAACTCTTGTGCTTCATACCTGATGACTAATTTCACATCATCTTGTAACTCTAGAATACTTATACAATCATTGTTATTTTCCTACATGATCATATTCATTCACATAGTTAGCAATTTTGGTCAACCATCTCCTACAAATCTTAAATGACTTACTTTATCCAAACTCTTTCTTTTACATGATTCAATGATAAATTCTTACATTCTAAGCATCACCTATGGAAAATCTCTATACTTTCTAGACCATACATTTTATCTAGTTTTTTCATCAAAAAGTACACAAAATATTGAAAATTTTCACAATGATATTGTAGATATGATGCATGAGCCCTTGCAATATTACATCCACACCATTGTATCTATGATGTATCCCTAATAGAAATCTATATATGTGTGTGAGGTATTATAATTTTTCTTATTCTTTCATTTACACATAAGGATTTCATGCTATTTTCTTAACCTCCATGTTTCAAAGAGCCATATCTTTCTCACCACAACTCTGATTTGAGTTATTCTTATTTCCTTTTGCTCATGAAATGACCAACTTAGTCATGGGGTAGAGGACAACGTGCAGATTCATGAGTTGCATACAATTTTTTCTCACTTCTGGAAGAAAAAAACAAGGGTAAGAAAAATAAGAAATGATTATGTTTTAACCTAACAAAGGCTAAGAAATCTAATGATTCTTTCGAAATAATCATTCAAGCATATTTTAAACAAGATATTAGTGATTGCGATAGGCCATGATAGGTCATTAAAATACATTTTAAATAATATATTAATTATTATGATAGGTCATGAAAGATAATTTTTTCTAACTTTGCAAACCTAATTAGAACTAAATTTGACATTAAAGATACCAACTTACCTCCAATAGTTTATTGATAAAACGACAAAGAGTATGTATACCAAAAGGAAATTGGAGACTTAGGTTGTTGTGTGAAGCACACAAAGTACCATACATAGTACACCTAGGTTATATTAAGACCTATATGGTAATTTGCAAATCTTATTTTTGGCATAGAATAAAGAATGATGTGTGCTCATACATTAAAAATTTTCCAACATGTCAAAGAATAAAAGCTGAATGGAGGAAACCCAATGGATTAGAACCTCTGGAAGTCGCAACCTAGAAATGGGAAAATATCACTATGGATTTCATTATAAGATTGTCAAAAACTAAAATGGGAAATGACTCAATAACCGAAACGAGAAATGACTCAATTTTTGTAGATGGCACATAGAAGAAGAAGTAGCCCAAAATTTTTTATGTGAAGTATTTTGATTGCATGGTTGTCCAAAATCTATCACTTCGAACAAAGATCCCAAGTTCATATACAAATTCTAAAAAACTTTCTTCAAAGAACTTCGAACCCAGTTGAAATTTAGCATAGCTTATCACCTTGAGATCGATGGACAAACTGAACATGTAAATAGAATATTAAAAGATATCCTACGAAGCTATGTCAAGAGTAGACTAGAAATGTGGGAGAATTATTTGCATCTGGAAAAAGTTTCCTATAATAACAATTATCAAGGTTCCATACATCGAACAACATTTGAAGTAGTATATGAATGTAATTGTCGTACACCACTAACCTGGGAAATCCAACCTTAAGAATGTAATGGAAGGAAGAAGAAATGAAAATAATGGAAAACATTTTCACAAGAGTTAAAAAAAATTTACAAGCTACTCAAGATAAATATAAAGGATATGTAGATCAACATCGACTTAAAAAAGAATTGTAAATAGGAGATCAAGTATTACTAAGAGTAAAACCTACCAAAAGTTCTCTTAAATTGGGAAACTATACTAAATTGGCAACTCAATTTTGTGGAACTTTTGAAATATTTGAAGAATTGATGAAGTAGCATATCGATTGAATCTTCTGACAACCTTAAAAATTCATCTAGTTTTTCATGTGAGTTTACTAAAGAAATTTCATGAAAATGATGTACCATATTTGTTGGATTGGAATAGTTTGCTATTATGATCCAACACTAGCTTTGAAGTTAAAGCCATTGCTATTAAGAACCAACGAACCAAGAAATTACAAAATAAAACTATCAACAAAGTACTTATTCAATGGTCAAATTGTGATCAACAGACTTGAAAAAATAGGGAGTTTATTTTAAATACTTACCCCCAACTTTTTGAGAATCACGATATTGAATGATAAATTGTATTTTTTATGGATGTAATAAACTATGTTTTATAATTTCTAATTTCTGATCTTTTATTTTTATATATGATAATGAGGAAAACAAAGGAACTGAAGCTGAGGAGCATAATGATGAAGCAACAGTGAAGTAGTTGGATATAGAGGAAGCACTCGAGGATGAGATGCCTAGCAGTGGTAGATTGTAATGTCTCATCCTTTATTAAGGGTGAAAGAAATTATAAACAATGTAATTAACCTTCAAATGAAGGGACACCTCATTATGAGGAGTTACAATTATTCATGTATCCCTTGGAAAAGGTTTTGGCATGTGCCATTTAAGGCCAAGATTAGAGGTCATGCTAGGCATGGAGTTGCAGAGCCAAGAGAGGCAAGTAACGGTATTCAAGTGAAGTCAGACAAAAAGGGACTGATCACCCCTTTGGCAAGACACCCTAACCATNATTCTTATTAATTTATTAAAATTAAACATAAATGAAAAATTTTGAAAGTTTCTAAAATACAAAGTTTTCAAAATACAATTTTTAAAATCTAAATGGAGAGAGAAAATGGCCATGTGACATCTTGTTCCTGGATGTCGTAAAAATATCATCACTTAATTTATTGCATTCATTGTTTTCTTAGATAATATTTTGGGAATATTATAAATATTTAATAAATTAATTAACTGGTAAATAAATAATTGATATT
>MNCI01028403.1:279434-309322 GCA_015680685.1 Gnetum montanum | reverse complement strand
TTTTTATTAGATTCTTATTCTTTAATATAATAGTTCATCATATCATCATCATCATAGTTATGCTAGATATAGTTCCAATATTCAATTTCTTTAGTTTAAATATCTTTTATGTTATTGATAGATATTTTAATTTAAATTGGTACTCTATACAAATACATTTATTCATAATTGTTAGTTTTATTTTTCCAAGTTCTTTTATGACTAGGTAACTATTGATTGAAAAAATGAAAAATTACAAGATTGTATTGAGTTTTGCCAAGAATTATGTCTTTTACCTAAAGAAAAAATCTACTCCAATTGTAGAATACTAAAGAAAATAAGAAGGGATGCTTCAAGAAAGAAGGATTAAGATTTATATGTTCTTAATGTGATGCTAAAGAAAAAATTCATCATGGAACCTGGTTCCAAAATTCAAAATTGGATATAAATTTTTTTTTTATTAATTATGTATGATTGAAGTTGGAAATGCTCAAATGATTATGTGGAGGTTGAAAATGAAGTATCAAAACATACTGTAGTTGATTTGTTTAGTTTTTGTAGAAATGTTCTGTTGAAGAATCTACAAAAAATTGGAGGTTTAAAAAAAATTGTAGATATTGATGAATCAAAATTTAACAAGAAAAAATACAACAGAGGTAGACATGTACCAGATCGTTGGGTATTTGGTGGAATTGAACAAGATTCTAATAATATGTTTCTCATTGTTGTTCCAAATAGATGCAAAGAAACATTGATAGATTGCATTTATGAATGTATCAAACATGACAACATTATATATAGTGACATGTGGAAAACTTATGACTCGGAATGGCTTCGTCAACTTCAATTCGATCATAGAATGGTAAATCATTCATTGCACTTTAAAGATTGAAATACATGTATTTATACTAATACTATTGAAAGTACATGGTGAGTAGTGAAAACTCATATTCCATGAAATGGATAATGACAAGAGCTACATGACTCATATTTTATGGAGTACATGTGGAGAAGAAAATTTGCACCAAGAAAAGAAGATGCATTTTTAATGATTGTTAAACATATTGTTGAGTTTTGCATGTCTCCTTCCAATGTAGAATATATGACATAATTAAATTCTCTTCATATATTCATGTGCTAGTTTATTTAAATTTGATAATAAATTTTATTACCACAAATTTTACTAACCTTCGATATTTCAACAAAATAATTTATTAAATCAATAGTTTTATTTCTAATTGATTTAATCTAAATCTAATTGATTTTCGTAATCCCTTATTATGCACTGTTACCCATCTTGAAATGCATGCATTGAATTGAAGAGTTTCCATATTTATTATTTTTCATGAGGAATTTTTTCTTCATTTTTGTTTTATACTTCAAGAACAACTAAACTTGACATTTCAGATATTCCAGTAATTATTTATGCAACATGAACTATAATGTTAAGGACTTTCAAATGCATGCATCCATAGCATTGCTAGCTGGAAACTCAAAGCATGGGTAAATTATTAGTAATATAATGCTAAGGATTGGTATATCTCAGGATCATGAAGAATCTAACATTATAAAACAATTATAAATCTAAGAACAGAGAATTGAGATGAGACATTGATGTGCACAAACTTTGGCCCTTCTTTTTATCACAAGGAATAGGTGAATAACCAACAACTCTGCAATTTTGATGTTAGCAAGGTGATTATGTTTTAAATTTTTTCATAAAATTAGATAAAACAAATAAGGGTATCAATGTGGAAAGACATGAGTGGAAGCTTTACAATCAGCCACCGGTAAAAAAGATTAAACTTTCAATGGTGAAAAAGGGAAAGTTTTCAAAGTTTCTAAAATACAATTTTCAGAATCTGAATGGAGAGAGCGAATCAGGATGGCCATAGAAAAAATCCATGATGCATGCACATGGTGTCCAAAGATGTAAATGACCTTTAATCATCGATGAAAATTGGTCAGCCTGGCTTCTCCTATGATTATGCACTGTTACCCCAAACTTGTTCCAGAATGATTTCAGTGGGTGATAGATAATCAACATAGTGCTTAGTTGACGTTGATTGATGTTTCTGTCCAACTCCAAGCGATGATTGTTTAGGGCCAACTTGTGTACCTGCAACGTAATGGGGTAATAGATTTTGTGGAATACTTTTGACATTACTTCCATTAGTCGAGGTGAAAATGGCTGTCGCTGACTATTTGTGGAAAGATTTTTTCAAGAAAAGACTGGGATTTATTCGAACTAGAAAATTATGTACAATCTGCCCAGCCCAGGGCGCAAAAGCAACACCTGGCATCAATCTGACCCAGCCTTTACCAGACACATATCCCAAACATGATCTTCATCCCCAGATGTGGTTACCCTATGACATAAAAAAACTAGAATTATCTTGCACTGTCCATCCCTATCCCACAGACAACCAACCCTCCCTACCATCACCACCTTCTCGTGGTGTGTTAATTTTTGCTTATTATGATCCTCTGCTTCTCATCCTCCCATAACCCTTAGCTGCACCCTTCCTAATCATCCATCGGCAGAGCTCATTCCTGTCCCTGTGCATTCGTTGGCTGCCTCTCATAACTATTAGCTGCACCCTTCCTGGTCATCCGTCCACAGAGTTCATTCCTGTTCCTGTGCATTCTTTGGGAGTTCCCTTTGTGGTTCCCTTTTGATCTATGTCTGTGTCCATCATGCCTTCCCTCATCTCCCTACTCATCTCTTGCCCTATGCCTACAGATCAGGTCCTGAAGCTTGGGTCTGTCTGCTGACTATTTGTGGAAAGTTAATTAGCATAAGAATTAGTTTCTTTTATCATTGAAGTTCCAACCATGTTTCGATGGAATGGGATAAACTGGCTCTGCCACCTTTATCCTTAGCCAACTTTATTTCAGATTAATTAATATATTTTCTTCTGTTATATATAAATATCACTGCAATACTTCTTATCAGTTTCCAAAAAACATGCTCACAAGAGACAGCGGACACAGGTCCCCGTCGTTTGAATGCGTGTAGTAAAACTGATTTGAAGAAAGTAACCCAGACAACCTGTAAAGAAAAAAAAAAAAAAAAAGCCAACAGGTTGGAAGACTAATTCATTCTAAAGATGGCTTACAAATTATGCCCGGATATGTCAAATCTCACATAAATTATACCCTCTTCATCCAAATCTAATGAGACTAAAAATAAATAATGCCAAAAACTTCAACTATTGCTGACAATGCACATGCTGCCACCCATTCTATCACCGTTAATGAAGCTTTTGAATTAAGAATCTCCTAAAAACACATCGGCAACTATTCATGCAAGTCGGTCGTACCTCTGACGGCTACCATTAACTTATCAATAACTGCCATGCAAACGGTGAGCATAGTGTTACGAACCGCTAAATGGGGAATTCCAAATCTTTCACTTACACCTGGGAAAGTTCCCTTATGTTTTATTCCAATAATAAGAAACTCCAAGAGTATCTTTATCCTGCCCGCCTCTTGTGCTTTTAATGAGATTGGCAGCATGCACGGCTCAAGTTTTGTTTAGAAACGACCTTTAACAAAGCACAACAGACCTCAACAACTGGACCAAGCTTGATAATGAATCCAATGACAGCGATAGGCCCGTATTATCATCTGAGGTAGGCAGTACAAGGCACATGCTATGGCGGGTCCACTCATACCCAGAGTCTTGGCAGGCAACTTTCCCTGATAATGTGGTTTCTAGTGTGGCCCAGCAGTTTGGGGACATGTTGACGACTCCTATAGTGCTTCAGCGAACTGCGCTTTTTGAACCATAATAGGTATGTGCATGATGATGCTCACGTTGCCCTCACAACATTTTCAGGTGCATTCCAGCATGAGTATTCAAGACCAGTATGAAGTACAAAGTGCGGTAGTAGCCACAGTAGCCATGGCATCAACAATTTTTGTGAACTTCTTAACTGGATCTTCACGATCATCAATCTTTCGAAGACCAATCTTTAGCAAAAGAAGAATTTCGAGGGAGGGGGAGGGTTTTGGGGAATCCTTTTCTCTAGATTCATTATTGGACCAATTTTGGGGTGCTATAAGAAGGAAGGAGTTCTATTAAGGGCTTTGAAAGGATCAGAGTAGGAAGGACATAGATTTGTTAGACGCAGTGTGCCTCTTGGAGGCATGGGCAAACAAGATTATGCAAGAGGCTATCCATCTTGCCAACAAAATCTAGGGCTGTATATTGAGCTAAGTTTTTTGTTCCAACCAAGCTTTTTTTATTTGTTATTCCAAAAGCTATGATCTCTAGTCTTTGTTGTGCACTTATTCATATGCAGTCAAGAGATATGATTTTAAATACAGAGCCTTATGCTTCTATTGAAAATTTCAATTATTTTCTCTTTAACTTGCTGTTTATTTTGTATGTAAGCTTCCGTCATTATTAGGAACTTAGTCATATGAAGTCAAGGGATATTGTTTAATTACAAAGCCCTTTGCTTGTGTTGGAAGTTTATGTTATTTTCTCTTTTGGTTAATGATTATTTTATATGCTCAGTTTCAGAACCTATTTCATGCATAGTTACTTTTATTCAATATTCCTTGCCAAGTTGTTAATTTATTTCCTAAAGTTTACTTTGTGAATGATCTTAGGTTCATTCTAAAAAATCCTATACACTGCATTAGTGATCAATTATTATTATCATTCAGCCACCAAGCTTAATTTGAAAATTCATCACATGCTTTTTCTAAACTCTGCTCCTTTAAAGTTATCAGTATTCTTAAATATAATGGTTTTTGTTTGTTAAAACACTATGTTGCCCTTACTTGCTAATATTGTTTCCAAGTTTACATACCCATATGAGATACACCCCAGGTAATAGTTTCTTAAAATGAATTTTCTGAGGGTGTCACTTTGTGACTCATATTTATGTATCAACATCCTCCTTTTTGGCACTAGAAGGAGGGTAGTTTTTGTCTCCTAAACATTAGCTTTTCTATTTCCTGTTTCTATTGTCAATTATCTACTTTCAATTTTTGTTTGTATGTTACAATTTTTGTTTACTTTCAGGTTACCTAAAGCTTCATTAGCCTATTTATGTTTCCCATTTCTATTTTCTTGTTTCTAGGTTCTTGTTTCTTGTCTATATTCCAATTTCTATTGTCTTGTTTAAGTTTCCTTTCCAAATTCCTAAACCTTCACTTTCTTGTTTCTGTTTTCTGGTTTTTATGTTGGTGGTGCTTACCTTAGTCTAACTTTAGTAAGGTGGTGTTTATTAATAACATCATTCTATTTTAAAGTTTACTTTTCCAAAATTCTGCATTTATTGAATTTCTTTAAAATTATACACACACACACACAATTTCAATATTTTTCTTCTTTTAAAATAATAATATATAAATATTCCTTATTTTCTTTATTTTTTATAGTTTACTAGAATTTACATTACTTGGTCTTTTTAGTTTATGAGTCAAGGATCTTACCACTGCCCCTAACCGAACAATTTCTCATCATTTTACCTTAAAGAGACAATTGGCTTCAAGTTCTCCAAGCTCTATCCCAATAAGGATTCAAACTAGGATGGTAGCCAATCAACCTATGGCTCCTCTAGTTAGCAATCCCTTTAATTTTACAAACTATGACAACAATTTTTTTTTTTCAAAAAAGGTCAAGCAAAATGTATATTCCAAAAAAAATGGCTATACAGCTGTACAGCGTAGGCCAGGGACGCTGGCCCCACACCGGCAAAGAATAATCACCCGGTGATCCCCAAGGATAAGCCCACCGTGGGCATCCCTACCGGTGGACGGCCAACCCATCCCCAGATGTTAATTATCAAACATTCCTGAAGGACTCCCCCCAGGGCATCATGCCCTCCCTCCCCGGCTAACATTTGGGAGATTTGTGTCTGGAATGTTGATTCTTTTTGACTAGTTGCTGCTAGTACCGAGCTGCCCTGACCCGGTCGCACGACGACATCGATTTTCTTCAATAATCTGGGCGATGGTGGTCTTATGGTCTTTGAGAACGCCCTCGATCCAACACAGCGTCTGGAAAGACGACTGTGCAGGGGGTGTCGGGTTTTTCTTCCTTATGTTGCTAGTGGTTCCATGTTTTAACTCTGGCCTCTCCTCCTCCAAGGTCTATCTCAGGGGATCCTGTCCCTGGATAGTGTTATGGGGGGTGATCACATTTCGCATTGTGACACCGCCGGAAACCTGCTATGTTCGCTCTTGTTGCTGTTCTGGCTCTAGATGATTTGTTGGTTGAAGCAGGAGGGTGGGGGGATTGGCCAGCCACAGCGCTCGAATCACCCCTGGATGCCTGCCAGGATGTTGCCACCTCATGGACTCCCAAAGGAATAGCGGAAGGTTAATGGGAGTTCCATCCTGCATGCAATGGCGGAACCTAAAATGCACCCCTTTAAATTTATGATGCGAACCAGAGTGGATGAAACACCGCTCCACCAACTTCGCCGTCACCTTCCAATCTGGAGAGAGGGTCGTCTCCCTAATATGTCTGGGGGGATGTGAGCTCCTCTGATGGGCGCTCTAATCACGGCAACAATTGACTCAACTGTAATTGTAATATAGCGTTCCTTGAACACAGTAGTTTCCTCACCCCAATTCGTGTAGAAGGATTGTATGTCCATCTCAGGGTCAACCATCATTTTGGGCAGAATTTGTATCCACCTCATGCGCAAGACCCAACACCAAAGGTTTGGGCAACGTTGGAGGGCTGTAACAAGTCGCTCAAAGTGGATGTGAGGATCCATTGCGGTGATAATTTCATGCTAGAGGTTACAAATCCTGCTAGATAGAACGTTCGCAGGAGGGAGTTCCGCCCCTTTAAAAATGCAATCATTCCTGGCCTGCCACAGGATCCAGAGTGTCGCCAGCGTCGATGAATTGCCAGAGAAATCTAGAACGTGGAGTCCCATCATTCTCCATAACTGCCTAGTCATGTGGCATTCATGCACGAAGTGCTGCAGCGTTTCTGCATGTTGATTACACAGAGGGAACTGCGTACTGATTGCCAGGCCACATGTCTGTAGAGCGGCTCGAACGGGAAGGGCTTGGTTGAGGATTAGCCACCTAAACATTTTAATTTTTCTGGAAGGATGCCCTTCCATAGCTTCATCCAACGCGAATCAGTTGGGAACTGTTTATGGAGGAGCTGTTGAGGGTGTAGGGAGATCTCCTATACATTGCCTAGTGATCTTACCTATGCGAAGAGCTGCCTCCATATGTGAGAGTCAAAATTGACCGCTTTCCAGGGGCTGTATTTCTTCCTCAGGATTTAAACCCAGAGGTAAGGGTCCTCGTTCATTGTGGAAAGTCGCTGGAGGAGTCTTTGATGACCTAAGGCTGCCTCAAGTGTGATGGGGAGTATGCCAACCCCCCCTGCATAATGGGGCCATGCGATTTTGACCCATGCCAACAGGTCCATCTTTTTCCCCCCTTGCCGCCAGACCACACAAAGTCACGTATAATCTTGTCAATCTTTGTGACGGCTCATAAGGGAGGGAAGGCCATCGAGGCAGCAAACCTCGTCATGGCCCCCAACATAGTGGATGCCAGCACAATCCTCCCTTTGTGGTACAGGAAGCTATTCATCCGGTGTGTCGTGCATCTTTGAATTAATGCAATGAGCACCTGCTAGGTTTGTTGTCTATGCCAGTTGTAGATGGGAATGCCCAGATATTTGCCATCTGCCTCCCCTGGTAGAATCCCCAAGATTTGGATGATCTTGCTATGTACCAAAGGATCAGTGTGTGTGAAATATAATTTTGATTTCCCTGGGTTGGGCGCCAGGCCCACCTACAGGTGCAACCGATTCAACACCTTCATTAATGCCCTGGCCTGCGGCACTGTGGCCCTGCTGTAATAGACAGTGAGACATGGGATGCTGTGCATATTTAACCCCTAGACCCCTTATTCCACATAGTATGTTTGTAGGACGTCCATCATCATTAGGAAAAGGAGTGGTTAGAGAGGATCTCCTTGACGAAGCCCGCGTCCAATCCTGTGAAAGCCCCATAGTTTCCCATCAATATACAACGAGTATCACCCTCCCTGTTGGATCTACAAGCAGAGATCAACAAAAGCCTTGTCAAATCCTTTTGCGTGTAACACCATTCTCAGGGCGGCCCAACTGACGAAATCGTATGCCTTGGTAATGTCCAACTTGATGCAGAGGCCCGATAATTTGGTAGCCCAAAGGGAGTGCTGAATTTCTTGTAGTAGCAGGACTTGGTCTTGAAGGTGACGACCCTTCATAAAGGTGGCTTGGTGCTTTCCCACTAGATGTGCCATGAGCAGTCGCAGCCTGGCAACAAGCAAGCGAGAAAATAACCTCAGCAAGGAGTTGCAGACTTCGATGGGGTGGAAATGACCTGGGGATGTGGGATTTTCCATCTTTGGTGGTAGTACCACACGAGAGCAGTTGATTTCTTTTCGGACCTAACGCCACGCCAGCATGTGGTTGAAGGCATCTAGTAGGTTCACCCCGAGAACGTCCTTGAATTCATGAAACAGTTCAATGGGCCAGCCATCTGGCCCTAGTGCCTTGTTTTCTGGCATATTCTGCAGTGCATCGTGGAGCTCCTGGCACGAGAATGGTTGTAGGAGCCAAAAATTATCAACCGGATTTAAAATTTTTCCCACTAGCACAGAAATCGGTTCTGTCAGCTACCATTTCCTGACCTGTTACCAGTATTGCAGGAGGTTGTTAGCGCCAGACCGTGGATGTGATTCTCCTTGCATGAGACGCTACATCGTTTTCTGATGGGTTCCATGGTGCACCTTCGTGGCAGCAAAAAAGAATTTTGTGTGCTAATCCCCTACCCTCAGCCACTACACACGAGCCCGTTGGCACCAGTATTCTTCCTCTTCATGGTGAAAAAGTTGTAGCTTGGCTTGTAGGACGAGTTCCTCTCCTGTGTGGTCTACTCCTTCCTCCTGTTGTGTCTGAATATCCTGTAGCTTAGCCTAGAGATGATTTTGGTATCTTTTGAAGCTATATTTTTCTACAGTGCCTATATTTTTAATTTGATTTTTGAGGGTCCTTAAACCATTTTTTAGGAATTCGCACAAGTCCACCGAGGTTGTGTATTCCTGCCAGATGTCCTGCACCAGTTCTCCCAGCCACGGCTTGCATAGCCAGGTGCATTCAAATTAGAAGGGATGGGGGTGCTGGAACATGTCACATTCCAGCTGGCAGAGGATGGACCAGTGGTCAGATGCCATACGAGCACCTCCCTAGGCTTCGATTTCCTAATTGGTTAGTAACGTCTAACTGACCCACACCTGGTCAATCTAGGATTGAACCCTCGCTACGCCTTGCCTACGGTTGCTCCAAGTGTACTTGCACCTCACAATTTCCATGTTGGTCAAATCATTACGTTGTAATAGCGTGAGCATTTCGGGTGCCCCTGGGGGCTTTGCCATATTTTCTTCAGTCTTCTCCCAGCTGTAGAGCCTTTGGTTGAATTCGCCGATCAGTAACCAGCTGGCCTTGTTGGGAACCAGCCCCGCGATCCGAGATAGCTCTTTAAGGCAATCCTACCATTACTGGGCACCATAAACGTTGGTAACCCACACGTTCGACCTTGGTAGGTGCACCATGATGCACTAGTCAAAAATATCCAGGACGTACGAGTCCACCTTGGTGAGGATCATGAGGTTGCCCGTGCACCCCCTGCTGGGAGCTAGGTGGCTATGCCACCCCGGCCATTGGAGCACCTGAGCTTCCTTCTGCTAAATTTTTGTTTCTTACAAGCACACAATGTCACACCTCTCATCTTGCACCATACAATGTAGGGTATGCCTTTTCTATGGGGTACCCTGGCCCCTGCAATTCCAAGAGAGGACCTTCATGGAGATATAAGTTGCTGGTAAACCTCCTAGAGCGTGGGCTGCACTCCCAAATCAACGAAAAGCTGCGTGGCCTTGTGTCGGTGGGTGTGGTTGTATGATCATCCTACCTTGGCCACTAGAAGAGATACCATCATTCCTTGTTTTTGTAGGATCCTCATCTCTCCGGGAGGGAAGCTGGGCCACGCCGAACCATGGCTGGTGTTAATCTAGTCCGTGACCGGTGGCGGTGACAGACCACCCTGGGAAGGGCCTGCCTCCTCTGACCTGGGGATGTAGGGTGTTCCATGGTAACCTTGCTGCAATTCAGTCCCTGCTTGGGTGCACGTCTTTTGGACACCCGCGGAGTCTAGAGCACCAGTCCCTACCAGCGCGTGGTAATAGGACTTACTCGTCAAACTGGGCATGGCTACCTGACCCATCTTCGGCAGTCCAATCCTATGAGTGTCCTTCGTGAGTTATCCCTGCTATCCTCTAGGACCAGGGAGTGGCCAACCATTTGGCTCAAGCTGACCTTGGGTTCCCCCAGCCTTGGGGGGCCACTCCCTGCGAAGTGGATCCCCCCTCGCACGTCGAGCCCCACCCTTGGGTGCCTACCGTTTCTTGTTGGCAACTTAGCCTTTTTTCCCTATAATATGCCACCCATCTTCTAGTGCGGTTGTGTTACAATCTAGATGGCCTAGGTTGGTCCCCGTCCGAGAACCCCTCTTCTGGGGCTGAGCCATCGGTAGGTTTTCAAACTGAACCCAAATCCTCTCCTCGTCTAGATTCGTGACTAGTACCAGCTCCTCGACTGGCTCCTTTGCTAGGAGAGGTTATCATATGCAGAACCTCGCGAAACCTAGGTGTTCCATAATGGTGGTGGAGTGATCAAACTTGATGAACTCACCGAACAGCTCTGCCAGCGATCGCAGAAACTCTGTCGACTAATATTCAAGGGGAAGGCCATACCGCCATACCCAAATCGGTGCTCGCTCAAATAGAGTCGGGTCCCGGTGAGCTCCCAAGTGCCAAGGTGCCAGCGCTAGTCCGCGTGCCCTGTAGAACCAAGGTCCCCCCACCAAGATTTGGTCTCGTTTCTCCATAGAGACAAAATAGAACAGGAGGAGGTCATCTACCAGGTAGGTAACCATCACCGTGTCTAACCCCCATGCATTCCGGGCCCAGCGCCGGATCAGATCAATGCATGGTTGTGCCCCTTCAGACAAAAATTTGCCTATCAGGCTACATTCCAATCTTGCCAAAGTGTCTATGTCAGGGCTTCTGACATTGATCCTCAATGCTAATCCATCTTTGCAGCATTCCCCAAAGTCTCTGTCTATCTGCCTCTTCACTGCCGTGTCCGTGTCTGCCAGTCCAGCCGTCCCGCTCGTCGCCACTTCTTGAACCATCCTGCTTGCCTCCGCTCCTATCTCCGCTTCCATGTCATCTTCTTTTGAACTATGAAAACATTTTGAAGCCCCTACAAAATACTAATTTGTTCTTTTATCCTATATCTTCCAATAGCGATGCACGATAACATATAGAATGCTTTGAAGCCTTACTAGCGATCTACAATATTACTAAAAATGACATAGCATGTAGAGTCTTTGTGACTACTTTCAAAAGTAAAGCTACACAATGGTTTATAATGCTTTTCAATGATTCTATTAATTCATGGCTAGACTTTAAGAATAATTTTGTACTCCAATTTGATAAGGTCACTAGTCCTACCTTAACCTCAAGCAATTTTACAAGTCTTAGAAAATGACCTGAGGAAAACATTTGTGACTATAATTTGAGATTTCACCATCAATTACCTTATGTGCCAAATGAGATGCTTCTACAATGAGATCGTATCCTCAGTTTTTACCTCTCCATCATCAACCCATTCTTTACCAATGCCACCAAATCTAATCACAACATAATAGAATTACAAGAAGTAATAGCTAAAGCTATTGAACAAGAAAAAATTACCTTCATGAATAGCATTCAAACTCAATTTGAAATGATCAGTATTAGTAACCTTATGTAATCTAGTCCCTTACCATCACCAACTTTCCCAATGAACAATAATATGTTTCAAATCCTTACTTCCTTCTAAATGTCTTAGCCTACAAACAATCATTTTCAAAGTCCAATCTTTTCTTCATTTTTACCATTAAACACTATTTTGAATGATGATTAATCAAAAGCTTTAATCCAATCCATCATAAACACAAATGAAATATCTAATCCCAATGGATCTACTAATGATGATTCATGGTCTGTCACGTCCTGTTATTGGACCCCCAATATCGCAACCGCGATATCGCTTATGCGATATCGCAGCTTGCATCTGATATCGTGTACGTGATATCACAGTTCTCATGTGATCCTATAAATAAAAGGTGATGCACTTAAGTTTTGGCATTAGTTCTTAGTCCCTTATCCAAACTCTTGCAGTTTTTCCTTCTTAGAGTTGGAATTATTTCTCAATGCATGCCCGTAGTGTGATGATTGTAATTGCACGACATCCTTTATTCGAGTGTGACATACTTGGACACGTACATGACCAAAAATAAAGATCGAGATTACTTCATCATTGAAGCATTCACTTAGTTTAATTATTTAATTTTTATTGTTATTTATTACTTTTGTAGTTAGCATCTCTTTACCCTAAACTCCTATTAAACGGGGAATGAGTACCACTTGATCATCAGCATTTAAGTGTGACTACTTGGTAGCCCAGTAGTGTACTTAGGCCATGCACTTGGTAATCCTAATGGTAGTCATGCACGAGGTCCAAGATGTGTATGGATGATTAAGGAATGGATGCTCATCACACTTAGGCTAGTTTAGATTCTATGTCACCCTCTCTCTCTTCTAGTTTAGTTAATATCATTTCCCATCATACCCATGAGTAGCAGTAGTGTAGGAACAGATCATACACCTCACTCTTGACTAAACCATACATGATAAAGCTAATACTAGTCTACGTGGGAAGATAGCAAACTGTGATCTACGAGTAACTGTCTAGATACCACAACTAGTCCATCTATGGAGTTCAATCGGATCACGCGTGAAACACTCATATTCATATGGTTGAGTGTAGGGGTACCTTTCCACTCATCATTGGCGCCGTTGCTGGGGACGTCACTACTTATCTAGATTAGTTATATCATACAAGGTTGTTGTATAGGAATTAATGATATATCTCTTAGGAAGAAGAAGTAATTACAAGAAAAAAAGTCACATACAAATTCACACACAATTTCACAACCATGCCTCTCCTACAAGACTATGATAATGCCACATCTAGTGAGGCAATTCATTGGAGAACCAACGAGTTATATGATAATGAAGATTGGAGTACGCAATCCAAGGTGGGGTTTCTTATAAACATAAATGAAGGTAGCATTATCCCAACACACGAAAGCATAACTTATTCGATGAAGATGAACCCCTACTGGCCACCACAAGCCTAACACAAATACAAGAGGATGTTTGAATCTCCCGTAGGCATCGTAAAGAGAGCCACCTACCCAGGCTCAATTAAACAACTTTTCTAATTTATCAGGAGGCTATGACTTAGATCTGCAACAACATTTACAAGTCTTATATGATTCCTGTGCATGGAATGACATTGATAACAGTTGGCAAAAAATTAAGCTCTTTCATATGACACTCATTGGCCAAGCAAAAGTATGGTATAGATCGTTAAAACCAAATTTAATACGACGTTGGTCAACAATGGTAGAACTCTTTAACGAAAGATATCAAACCTATGCAAGAGTTTCAGCCTTGAGGAAAAAAATCTAAGAGTGGAAACAAGCACAACATGAACCCTTGGACATGACCTTTGAAAGATATTATGCATTGTTAAACAATTGTCCAGGCCATGAGTTCTTCGAGGAAAGGCTAATGTACCATATCATTGATGGGCTTCATGATGAAACAAGAGAGATCCTAGGGATGTATGCCCAAGGTTAACTATACAAACTATGAACCCATCAATTCCATGAGCTTATTAAGTAGGTAGCAAAAGAAGAAGGAGAAATGGTTAGATGGGATAGTGTTGAAAAATGTCAATGGGACCAAAATCTCAACTTAACAGAGGTCCATACTCATAAAAAGAAGAAATCAACCTATCTCAAGGAGGTAGAACCATCTTTGCCAATACAACAATCATTAGAAGAAACCAAGGCAGAGATCAATAAGATGTTGGAATGGACGCATAAAAAGTGTGGAGAATATATCAATATTATTGGAGATAGAGTTTTGACAACTCGAAAAGCAGGAAAAAATATCATTAGACATTTGGAAAGAAGGGATGAGGAAAATAAGAGCTCAATAGTTGATCATACATATGAATGCAACATTTTCCTTTATGATCACCCCAAGGGCCAATGCCCAATCTTATTACATTTATATGAGCATTGGGGAAACATGTTACACCTAGATTTCATACAGAGATACTGTGTTTGATCATAGTGGCAACAATTCCAGTTGTGGGGAAAGCTATCCCTAAACTGGAGATACCCTTCATATCATATGAATCCAAATGCTTATCTAGTCCAACATCTTGTTTCCCCAATTGGGTCAACATACTCTATCTAGCCACATTATAATTCTCCTTGGTACTATCATCCCTTGTCCTCAGCATAACCACCACCTTGTGTACCTTACACTTCTCCTAAATTTCAACATTCTCATCCTTTTCCTCCTTCTAAACTACCACCAACTGTTCCTGAAGTGTCTGCACCATAGCAACAATCCATGAACATTACTTGTGCTACTATTACTAACAGCAGTGAGAGACCTCCTCAATGTCAGAGAAGTCCCTTCTGTAGACATGACCGTAGGAAGGGACAACATAATTTCAAGGCCACTGNTACCCCACTATGCTTACTATAATCAAGTGTGTGAACCCCAATGGGGTAAGTATGGCCAAGTTTCAATGTTTCCAACATGCAAGGATCCTCATCTTTCATTTATTAATCCTTATCATGCTCAACCATTTAGTTATGGGGGATATCTCCCATTTTAATAACAAGTAGGATTAATAAATATTTTTCATTTTCTTTAATTTTATAATTTTTTTCCATTTTTTTCATCTTTTAATTACTTGTTTTATCTTTTTGTCTTTTTATATTTTTATCTTTTTCCAAGTAATCTCATCTACGAATAAAACACTCATGTGGCTCATTGGTTGAGGTGTGTTCTATGTTATCAAGTCTCAAACGATCAATTATTTGGACAGTGAGCCCATTACACCCACTCATCCATTCTACAAATAAGAGGTTTTGTTCGAGGGTACAGTGATATTCTTGACATTCTTAAAACATAAAATTAATTTTCTGTTCATCGTACCTAAAATGAAGAAGGATGGATCAGGAGGGAATGATTAGGGTGTGACATTAAGGGGATTTGTAGATTCTCTTTGGTGATGTCTATGAGAGTTATCATACAACATGGTTGTACTAAGATCCTTCTAGATCTAACACAAAATGGGAGTAAGAGTAATCAAAAGGGTACTCAGAAAATTCAATGTGGTTCTAAGAGTCCCACTAGAAAGACATGCATCCATTCCTAAAGGTTGGCAGCTTCTCTGGATTCAGCGATCGGAAAAAAAAACAAAGAAAGTGCCACAAAGCAAAAATCAGTCCTCCCTTGAACAAAATGCCAAGTGATCGTATGCCTTGTTGTTATGATACTCTCATAGTCGCTCATCATGGGATGAAATAATGCAGTGTTACTGATTAGAGGAATGGACTTGGTCTTGATCTTGGAATGATGGGTTAATGACACATTAATCATGATTTACATGCAAGATTCACTGTGCCTTGGGTCAGTTACCTCATGTCCCAATCTCTATGATCCCTTCTATAGTCGATCTCATCTCGTTGTTCATGTAATTGTAGCTTGTGTCTTGTATAGCATAGAATTCTTACCTCATTCCGATGGTATCTACATGTGTGTGTTTTGTGAAACTGGTATGGATTACATTTAACCCTTCTAGTGCCTACAAACATTTTAAGGTGTGGTTACGCAAGGGTATTATAGGTTGGAACCTACTTTGGGTAGGACCCACTCGTGTGACTTTTGCAATTTGTACTTGTTGCATACCACCACATCATTTTATACCCTTTAGGTACTTCATTGCAAAATCTATTGTTTCCTTTACCATCATTTTATTAAATGTTTCTCAAATCCAGGTCCTTTTATGTGTCACCTAAACAAACCAAGTCCGACATTAAACTTTTAGGGCAAATTCCTTGAAAAAAAATTCTAACTCTAAAATCACACTAAGCAAATAATTCAACATTTATTAAAGGCAATGAGTAAGGTATGAAATCATTGAACATTTTTCAATAACCTTACTAATAATTGATCTTTTTGTGATTATAGATGGCCCCTAAAAGAAGAAAACAAGAAGGATCTTCTCAAGGTGCAACTGAACGACTAGGGGGAGGTAGAGGCCAAGGACTTCATGACAAACATAAAGATCAGGAGGCACAATCACTCAGCATCCATCATGGAACTCCTATTATTGCATAATCAATCGAAGAATAAGGTGGAGAGGTCAGGGTCCAAGCCTATGAGGAGGAATGATGGCTATTTGCGGCATAATGTGTCAAGGCCAATCAAGTGTTCCCGCAACTACCATGTTCATGGAAAGTGCCAACTCCATCAAATATTGGAACATTAGCATGGATGGCTTATAATCCTTTGATAGAAGAGGAGAAATGTCAAGTGCTTCTTCAATGGTATCAATCTTAGAATCTTGATCATGCAGGACAAAGGAGAGGCACCCATAGAGGAGCCACCACTACGGGGAACCCCATGAGTTCCACAAGTTTTGTCTTTTGTGTCTGTGTCCAAATTTTTTTTAATTCTCCACTATAGCATAAATAAATTCCAAGTCAGTTAATAATCCCATACCTATCCATTGTGTAATCAATTGAACTTGTTCCTCACTTTCTTTGACTCGAGGACAAGTTGTTATTGTGGGGATATGGTGAGTCATGGTCTATCAGGTCCTGTTATCAGACCCCTCTTATCGAAACCCTGATACAAGATACCAAGTTTGATAAGTCTCTATATTAGACCCCTATTATTGGACCCTCGATATCGCAACCGCATGATATCGCAGCTTGCATGCAATATCGCGTACACGATATCGTGGTTCCTATGTGAGCCTATAAATAAAAGGTGGCACACTTGGGTTTTGGCATTAGTTCTTAGTCCCTTATCCAAACTCTTGCATTTTTTCCTTCTTAGAGTTAGAATTATTTCTCAGTGCATTCCTGTAGTGTGATGATTGTAATTGTACGACATCCTTTATTCGAGTATGACATACTTGGACATGCAAATGAATGGAAATAAAGATCGATATTACTTCATCATTGTAGCATTAATTTAGTTTAATTATTTAATTTTTATTATTATTTATTGCTTTTGTAGTTAGCATCTTTTTACCCTAAACTCCTATTAAACATGGAATGAGTACAACTTGATCACGAGCATTTAAATGTGACTACTTGATAACCCAGTAGCGTACTTAGGACATCCGCTTGGTAATCCCTATGGTAGTCATGCACGAGGTCCAAGATGTGTACGGATGATTAAGGAACGGATGCTCATCGCACTTAGACTAGTTTAGATTCTATCTCACCCTCTCTCTCTTCTAGCTTAGTTAATATTATTTCCCATCATACCCAGGAGTAGCATTAGTGTAGGAACACATCATACACCTCACTCTAGACTAAACCATACGTGACAAAGCTAATACTACTCTAGGTGGGAAGACAAAAAACTTCTATCTATGTGTAACTATCTAGATACCACAACTAGTCCGTCTACGGAGTTCGACCAGATCATGCGTGAAATGCTCGTATTCATATGGTTGAGTGTAGGGGTACCTCGCCACTCATCAACTAATCAAATAGAAAATCAAATGATCCAAATATTAACTTCTCTTCATAATCTTTCAATTGATTTAGTTGAACTAAAGCAAAATAATAAAAAAGTTCCTATGCAATCTGAGAAACCAAACACATCAATCAATGGTGATTATTGTTATCTTCATAATACTATGCAATATTTTGAGAAAATGTATTCTCAATTTTTAGTGTTATATGGGGATAATGCCCAAAATCAGCAAAATGAAAAAGCCCCAATTATAGTCCTTAACATACCTCATGAAAGAGAAAATGAAGAAGTCACCTCTTATGAGTAAGTCATGGTAAGTGATACCAACCCACATAACACTGGCTACCATAGACTTAGTGACATTATGAACACCACTCAACAACAAACTAGGAATAACTCTTATACTTCTCCAAAAAAAAAGAGTTCCTACTCAAAATAACACAAGTAACCAAATGGGATCATCCTAAGTAAACATTCAACAATAATCAAACTCACCTTCTATACTTAGGAGAACTCCACCTTAACATGAAGTCAAAGATGAACATAAAGCTTATGATTTGGTTGAAGATTTGAAAAGAGTTAAAGCCAACATTTCAATGTATGATCATTTACATTTTAATGAAATGAAATATATGATCCAAAAGATATTTCATACACTAAAACTAATAAAGAAAAATCTTTAATAACCGAAAAACAAGTTCATTTTGTGGAAAGTCCTAATGCTCTATCAATACAAAATTCAAGCAATTTCATGTTAAACAAGAAAGATCAACAACCTTTCTTAACAAGCTTGATTATTTTAGGTAAGAATGTTTACAATTGCTTAATGTATTCTAGCACAACTATTAGTGCCATGCCATTAGAAGTGTGTAAAATGTTAGGAGTACAAATGCTACCACAAGTAAGAAGTGTGATACAACTTGAAGGATCAAATGTACTTGTGGTAGGTTCATTAAAATAAGTGAAAGTGTAACTTAAATAATACCCTACTTTTACATGTTATATAGATATTTTAGTTGTCAACATGTCATCCACTTATGGTGTGCTTCTATCAAGGATATTCAGAGCCTAGTTTAGGGGCTTTTTTTGATCAGATTTTTCAAAGTTATTAATTCCCATTAAATAAAAATCTAAATATGTTGTTATACAAAGAGAACCGTTTTATAAACATGTAGTAACAACTTTTAATCAACAAAATCAATCTCTGGAAAATCAAAATACTAATCTTTTTATTGGAGTTATTGAACTTGGACTTGGCAAATATATTATGAATGATGATTGAATGAAATTTTAAAAATAAATCCTTTTGGGTATACATATTACATCCAATATTATCAAGCTTTTAAAAAATGTCAAGAAATTTATGAAGATATCATGTCTTATCATCAACATGATGGAAAAACATTTCTTTTTGATAATCCACCACCATTAGGAAAGTACAAAGATATAAATGAGGTTCTGATCATTGAAGCATTAGAAGGTGAGACAAATTTTGATGACGATCATTATTACATTGATCAAAGGACTAAGTTTTCATATTTTCTAATCCAAGAACTTAGATATTAAGGGTGAATGATGCCTCTTCTAAGAAAGGATGTGGATCTAGAATAATGCTCATACCTCTTGGTGAAGCTCCTATCCTTAAAGCCATCAATTATGGACAACCTATGACTAACAACATCGTTGAATATGAAGCACTTATACATGGAATCAAGCTAGATGAATATTATGACATATCCAAACTCAATATTTATAGTGAATTTACACTAATAGTAAATCAAGTTAATGAAAATTTTGATGATATTTATATTTATCCTTGAACTTTTTAAGGAATTTGATTACATATCTATTGAACAAGTTACTAGAGAAGAAAATTATGTTTCTGATGTATTAACTCAAATGTCCACTATTGTAGATGTCCCTTTTAGAAACAATGCTTAGGATTCTGAATTTATCATTGAAAAGGTTAAGTTTTATTCTATTCCAAATAATATCATTTCTTTCCAAGTTGTTATTGATGATAATCACATTTATGAATTTTTATTTTCCAAGGATAAATTTAGTGATCTATGTTGGAATATTTCTTAAGAATATATAACCGATGATGTCATATTTTTAAATAAAATGTCTCTTGAAATAGCAACTAGAGAATCTTTTTTGATGACCTATATACAAAAACTAAATAAATATCTTAGAATACTAGTTGGTAACTGTTAGCCAAAATAGAGACAATTCAAATCCAAAAGAAAGGACAACACTACCCTATTAAAATGGGAGCCTACTTGCATGCAGGTGAAAAAAATCTTAATTAAATTGTTACATGAATTTAATGATGTTTTAGCTTGGACTTATGAGGACATTAAATCATTTAATCCTCTCATGATGATACACACTATACCTCTTAAACTTGAATCCAAATCATTTAGACAAAAAACATATACCTATTAAGCACAATATTGAAACTTTGATGAAACAATAAATTGATAAACTTTTAGAATCTAAAATTATTTATCCTATGAGACATTCAAGTTGGATATTAAATTTAGAGCCTATTAGAAAACAAACAAGTGAATTATGGTTATGTATTGATTTTTGTAACCTTAATACTTCTTGCATTAAGGATAATTACCGCTTCCCCTTATGGAAGAACTCTTGAAAATCAAGAACAATGCATAAATGTATTCAATTTTAGATGGATATTCAAGATATAATCAAATCTTAGTAAGTAAGTGAAACACCACAAAAATTTATATGTTTTAGCCAATTTTCACTATGGAGCTTTCACCCCATGAAACTCAAGGTAAAAATTCATTGTAAATTTGAAGATTGTAATCCACGAGGGGAAATCTCACGTATTCCATACCTTTGGGGCTAAAACATGCCTTATAAGTGATCAAATCCTCATTCCCCAAGTGAACAAAGTTAGCTAGTGTCTATATTTGGACTTGGGAGTGCCAAAAATACCTTTTGGAATGTCTAGAATGGTAGTTTGATGGGTTTTATTGGGGGCGGGGGGTGTATATATTTTTCTACCCTAGAAGCACTTGAAGCATAGGGGGGTGGGGCAAGTAAATCTCACCTACCCCCAACATGGAGGAGTGGGGGGTTTCCCCTTAGCTTGGAAACTCTCTCTCTCTCCCACCCCCCCAACCCTTCCCATCATGGAAACTACATGGCCCCAATGTGGAAGCCAAGAAAAGTCAAATTTCAACACTCCATGCACTCCAACATTGACCAACCACTTCAAAAACGATGGCAGAAGGCTCAACATGGAATATTCATCTCCAGCGTAGAAAGTATGCCTTGGTTACTATTTATAGTAAACAAAATGGCCATGGGGAAAGGAACTTACTATATATGGTAATCCCTGAAATTTAGGCACCCATCTCACTTGAATGAGGTAGAAATTTGTAGCAAAATTACAACCAATTTGCTGCTATTATGCAACAAAATTAAAGTCATTTTGTAGCCCCATTCAAGGCCAAAAACCTCTAGAAACTAGCCTCAAACACCATTTACCAGTTTAGGACTTTTGGTTGAGCTCTTTGGTTCCATAATTTCTCCATGGTTAAGTAGTTTTTCACAATTAGCAATTTTTTCACACTTATACACTTGGACATCTTCAAGCACTTAAGACTTTTAGCAGGTTCCCACACTTGTATTCTCTAGAACCCAACATGAAAACCCTATGACCTTGTGACTTTGTAATATCCTTTGGGATTTGTAAATTTTCAAGCCCCATGTTGCATTCTTAGGATTCCCAACTTCTAGCATAAAGCACTTGAGCAACTTGGATTATTCACAATTCTCAACACCCACCAAAGCCAATGTTGCAAGTCTAGAGTAGCAGCATAGGAGGTTCAATAGCATCAGGAGTGGTAGGACATTCAACTAGTGGATTTGATTGCATCTACTCCAACAGACCTAAACCACCATCTAAATGGACCCCCTACTACGCACTCAAGTAACATTTGTACACATTTCTCTAACTTATTCTTTATTCTTTCTCAATAAAGTTTTAAGTTTTGAGTTTTGTATGCAAACTATATTTGTTTATTTTCTGTGCAGTATTCACATTTGTTATCATTTTTAGCATTTTATTGTTATAACCCAATTTTCCAACCCTGCTAAGTCCTTGGTTGATCTATCGAACTAGCCAAGGCACCTCAAATTCCATTTTTTTAAGACCTTGGGGATTTAGGGTTGAGGCTGCTACATTGGATCTATTGATTTTTCAATGATCAATTTTATTAACTGCAATAGTTTTCTTAGTGCTAGAAGGAGGGTCTCTATCTAATTTCTATGTCTAAATTAGTTTACCTTATTGCCAACGTTGTCATTTGTTACAAAAACTTGTGATTTTGACATTAAAATCTTTGAAACCATCAAAAACCAATGTTGCAACCTATCTCCCTTGTAATTAAAGCTCAACATAAAAGTTGCAAGTGTTTGGGTTTTCAAGATTTCTATAATAGTTGCTACAAATTTCAAGGTCAACATTGGTATCCCACCAAAAACTCCAAAAGATCAATGTTGTCCCTTCCCCCCTTGTGACCAAAATCATAGCATGGAAGTTGCAAGTGGTTGGGTGGTGGCATTTCATAGCACTTGCTATGAATTTTTTAGCCTAAAGCCAACATTGATATCTTTCCCCCCTTTTCCTTTTTGCTACCAATTTCTTTTTCTAAGTTTCTAAAGTGGGTGGTTTAATTCTTTCAGAAGCCATCAAACTTTCGAAAGTTGGCTTCACCATGTGGAAGTAGAGGTAAAAATAGAATTTAAACTCATACATTAAGATGGAAAAAAGTATATTATCTTCCCATATGACCAAATACCCCTCAATGATATCTATGTTAGCATCCTAGAGCAATTGATTACAATGGAGGAGAAAGATAACAAGCATAGCTTAGAAGAGCAACAAGAGGAGGAGGATGAGCTCAAGGTAGAATTTGAACCCAAAAACATCATAGGATGATTGTTCCAACAAACATCTCCCAAGTTCATCATGCCTTCGTCTAACACTTTCTTTTTTTTCATAGACATGATGCCACCATCTTCCACTCCCTCCAACCCTACTATGGCTATTCCCAAACTAATCATAGCCACACATCAAACTCAACCAATGTCACAACCAACAACCTCTAACTTTTCAATGTAATTTGACACAAATCCTCAATCTACACAACCATCGATGATGATTTTCACTACCAAAAACCCACTAATCGCTCATGTGAAGTCCACCATTGGACCCCAAGAAACTCCAGGATCACACACCCCCTTTCTTCCATTTGTGCCTTAGGTACTAGCACAAACATCCTTTTCTTTATTTGGCCCACAAGCTACAAGCCTCACAATAGATGCCACAACCATATGTGCAAGACCCACAACTAATAGGGCCACCACAAGGCCTAGATCAAGCTTTCCAGATGATCTAGGACTTTAAAAAGGACTTGAAGAGAGTTAAAGCCTCTACTTTACAAACTATCAAGATCATGAACTTTTACCAGGATGATCCCATTAGTCCTATGGTTGCACCATTGAAACTTCCTCCTACTTTCCCTATTCCTTAATTTAGTAAGTATAATAAAGAAGGTGATCCCAATGCATTCATATTACCTTCAATCCAAGTTCTTACTCTTTGCAACCTTGGCCTCATACTGTCATAGGATTTTTCTCATGTCTTTGACTACGAAAGCACTTGATTGGTACCACACATTACATAGAGGATCCACATTTTCTCTAGAGGACTTTATAGCCCAATTTTTTAAGCACTTCAACTATAACTTAAATTCCAACACCATGCTTAATCAACTTATAAAGGTTAAACAAGGATCCCTAGAATTTGTACAAAAGTTAATCCAAAGGTGGAATGAACTATTGAATGAAATACCAAAGCCTATAGCAAAAGCATACCTTTTGGCTATATTTAAGGAAGTGTTTAATTACTTTATTAAGTCAAAAATTTAATACCTTGATTTACAATTCCTTATCAAGGCATTCTTACAAACCAAGAATATCAAGGATGCTCCAGAGACCAATCATGATTCAACCTACATAGCCTATAAAAATCAACATACTTGGAGAGACAAGGAGAAGAGTAAAAAGAAAACATGGCCATAGAAACTATGGCCAAAGAAGCCAACACAACAAACTAGGGGCCAAGGGTCAATTCAACCAAGGGCCCCACTAAGGACCATAATAACTAATCATCAATCTCTAGAGCCATTGCATCTACTATAAATAGGTCAAATTTTATGCAAAAAGGCCATAATAAGTACAGGTTCTTACCTCTAAACCATCCAACTTATTAGAGTAATTGCTAAAGAGTGGCCACATGCAATAAAAAAAATAACTGAAGTTGTTCGAAAAAATCATGAGTAATTATGAGAAATAGCCAAAGATCCCTCTCGAGTATAATGGATGACCCACAACTTCCTAGGTACTTCAAACTAGACTACTTTTGCCATTATCACCAACTACCTAGTTGTGACATAGACTTCTACCTCACACTAAAAGATGACCTACATAGGATGATAGATAAGGGTGAGCTGGTCTTAGATGCTTCAAACCTATTATGGCCACAAAATCAGTCAATGAAGATCTAAAAAGACCCATTGAATGCCAATGATAGCCCTTATGTTATTTCAGCATTGAAAATCGATGACGATTGAAGATCCTTAAGAAAACCATTTGTGATCCAAGTACCCCTTTACAATGCATAGGGGATGGGGGGTGAGGAAGAGGTTTCTTGGGCTTCCAACAACTCAATATCCCCTTTTGTCATAAGAGTACCATCATAAGCACCTCTGAGGAAATCTTGTGTAATCATGGTGTCATAGCCTAACATGATCCAACTAGCCATAGCCCAACCAACTATGCAACAACCCTCTTTGGTGGCTAATGCTACTACCTCTTCCTGTCAACCAACATTTGATAACCAAAAGACCTCAACTAAGAAAAGGAAGAATCATTAGTAAAAGCCCAGCAACAAGGGTGACAAGTAGATAGAGTTACAAAAGAAAGTGGTCCCACTGAAGCCCTCTCCCATCTTTGCTATACTTAGAACCTCCTCTACCCAACCGACAAGCCATAGGAGGATCCTAAAACTCATGACTAAAAGAATTAGGAAAAGACCCAACCATTACAACCTAAAGCTAAAGTTTGTTTTGTGGTGCATGGAGGAAGTATAGCACAACTAGGATGACAAGCCCATGGCCAATGATAAACAATTCTTTAATGTGATAGATCAAGTTATGAAATCTCTCAAGTAGAAGAATATAATTCTAAGCTTGTTCAACTTGATCATGAATTCTGCCACACATTGTGAGATGCTAGTCATAATGTTGACTTTCATTCCCATTAGTGAGGACATCCCCACTGATCAGGAATACATCCATGTGGTGATGGTTCCTTCCTCACCAAGGGAGAAGAAGTCAACACCCTAAGTATTTCATGAGAGTAAAATAAAGGTTATTCCCCAAGATGGCAAAGTGACCAAGGCTCTTCTGTTCATAACCATACATGTAGGGTAATTTAAAGTGCATTGGGTGCATGTTGATGATGGGGCCACAACTAAAATAATTTCATGCACCATTGTTAAATTATTAGGTTTAACTAAGTAGGTATAGCCTACAACCACTATAGCTCTTAGGTCCTTCAATGGATCAAGTGTTGTTGTTAAGGGGGTCAATCTCCTTGGATTTTGTGGCAAGGGAGAAATTTCCCATAATTGTCAATTTTTTGGTGATCCTACAAAGACCTTGGTTAGCTTAATTATGAGTTGTGTCCTCTCCCATCCATTAAGAAATTTACCTTCCTTATAAAGAAGGTGAAATCATCATTCATGGTGATAGCATGGTTCCCTTGGCTATCAACAATGTGAACATGGAGAACAGGTCTGAAGTAGAAGAAGCTCCTAGCCACAAAATCCATTAACCCAAGAAAGAGTTAAAAGCCAACGTTAATAATGATAGGTAATGGGATGTGTTATGGTATGAAATCCCTCTTAACATCATTAGTGAAGATGATGTTGAGTATAAGCTTGTGTAGTGTAGACCATACTCATTTCCTACTCTTTCAAAGATTTGGAAAAATCTACACAACTGAAGCACACCTTAAAATTTTCATCCCATGATCTTATAATAGATGCACCAATAGCCATATAGCCTAACATTTCCTTTTCAATTTGTTACAAATTTTTGTGAATTTTTGTTTTACTCTTTCTTCACATAGCTTATGCATGTAGCCTAAGTTTCTACTTTCATTTGCATTTTTACTTACTTATTATAGTCTTCCTTTACTTTTACTTAAATTATAAACATCAAAAAGCCTTATAAATATACATTTATCACCAGCCCACTATGACCTTAAATTGGAATCACTAGTTCACTAAGACTTTCAACTAGCAACATGACCTGGTGTGGCCTTAAACTGGCAAAGAAAATACCACAACATGGTCAGCTATGACCTTAAATTGGCATCACCAGTCTGCTAAGACTTTAAACTAGTAACATGATCCACCATGACCCTAAAATGGTAAATTAACCACAATGCATCATG
Organism: Gnetum montanum; assembly: GCA_015680685.1. NCBI lineage: Eukaryota > Viridiplantae > Streptophyta > Gnetopsida > Gnetales > Gnetaceae > Gnetum > Gnetum montanum. The sequence continues at coordinate 283,048 of MNCI01028403.1, read as the reverse complement.
GTTGCCATGGCCTTAGACTAGCAAAATAACACAAATTGTGTTTGCTATGGCCTAAAACTAGAAAACATCTCTTTTATTATATTTATTTTTATTTAGTCTATTATCACATTGATTAGTCATTTAAGGTTATAACCAAAATGTCAACAAAGCAATTTACAATGTTCATAACATTTACAATACTTACTATAACAATATAGACAGCTAAAAATAAAACCAAAATTTAGAATTTAAATTTAAAGTATCCATAACATACATAGTCATGGTCACACTGTGTGGCAAGAATGTCAAAAAATAATAACCATAGTCTTGGCTAATCATTTCCATCAAGATGAAAATAAAAATATATAGCCAACATACTAGACTAAGCTAATGGAGGCTATTGAGGGACATTCAAAGGACGAAGTGGTGGGTCATTCCCACTATCACCATTAGGGCACCAATGTTCCCTAAGGCCTAAAATACAACAACACATAGCTAGTTACTAATCCATAGCCAAAACCATAAACAAAAATAAAAACTAAAATGTGAAATGTATCAAACCTATGGGGATTCCATCTCCATAAATTCTAGGGGTAGATGTGGAAGGCCTTCGTTGAAACAATGGAGATCTGCTCCTCCATCATATTGACCTAGTCAACATCCCCAAGATCAACACTAGAAAGGATACCAATCCTATCTATCGTGGTCCAAGTAGGTGGCTCCTAGGTAATAGTAGTTGTAGAAGTCTCACCTCTAATAGTGATAATTCAAGGAGTAGGGGATAGTTCCACCTTGATGGTATTCTCAAAAAGATAATAAGCACTCTCAGATGAATAGCTCTCTCTTTTACCATTCAACCAACTCCTCCTTAAGATACTTGAGGTAGGCCCCATGATCTACCTTGTACTATCTCTTGTGGATATTTTGTGTCTTATTCCATTATAGGACCAAATCTCAATGATCTTTCCAATTCTCAACCTTCTGGGAGATGAGGTCCATCTGCATTTGTTGTTTCACCATCTTCCATTAGAGCACTACTTTATCCTAAATGGTATGCCATTAGCAGGTCCACGTGATCTCCTTAGTCTATAATTCCCCTAAGTTAGTTACCTGGGCTTCCAAAAAGGCTTTGTAGTCTTGGAGATCTCTAATCATCCTTTCCTACTATTGAGTCTTCTCCCCTAAGGCCATAACTTCTTCCCATAGGGATTCATTGAACCTCTGTAGCTCCCATAAAACTTTGGCACATGGAATTACTACATCACTAGCAGTCTCATATAGCTTCAAGGGTACAATAGATACATCAAAGGAAAGCTTAGGCAAGGAATCAATCTCCATGTCTTTGTTAGATTTCCACTCCATAGAAGGAACTACACAAGCATGCAATACAATCATAAACATAATGCATGATCTAAGATAGTTATGACACAAACATAGCCTATAACATAGCCAAACAACTAAGACACATAAAACAAAGTTCTTATCTATCTCAGATGCAACTAATTGATGATGTCCTTAGCCATCCTACAAATGAATTCCACCTTGTCTAGAGTCTCTATTCATGGTTTCACAAAAAACTTAGGGATAGGGGCTTGCACTAGTGTCTTAGGAACTATTACAAGCATTACAATCATCAAATAGTTAGGATGAAAACCAAAATTAAACATTATCGTATAACAAAAGGATTAAGGCATGTGCATACTTGGCTTCTCCTCCCCTTTCTCAACAATGATAATGAGGGATGTACCTAGCACTGCCTCACTAAACAAGGTGTCTAGATCATCTATATTTTCATTGACAAACCTCTCAATCTCAGGTTGCTCTAGGAGTGGCTCTTTTTCATGCCTTTTTTCTTCCTCTATGGTAGATTGAGTTGGTAGGACTTAATACTTAGTTGTAATCATAACACATAGAAAATTGGTTTAACACATGAAACCATGACATAGCCATAAACTTTAAAACATAAAGTAGCCAAACATGGGTAAAACATACCTATAACCACCTATTGTAATGAATTAAACTTAAATTTAAGCTTTTTGGGCTAGGTTGATTTGATGTCGGTGCTACCTCCTTCATGGGCCTCTTAAGTTTCTACCTAGCTAATCCTTCAGCCTTCATATGTCATCATTTGGCCTACTAGATGCTCACTAGAAACACGAGAGTTTCCTCATCATTCATACTATTACAAGATTTACATTGCATAACACCAAGATTCTTATTGATAATGGATAGTGAATCATCCATCCCCTCTGGTGGGTTTTGGGCCTACACCATTGGATAAATGTGTTTCATCCAAGGCCTAGGAAGTTGGCTTGGGTCTTCGGGAATCCATTGTCCATTCCTATACACCACTAGAAACTCTATAAACCTCTTCGAATAACCCACAAAAAATGCAAAACTCATGTGGATTATTATAAACATGTCCATGTGGAATCTAAGGATCTCCTCTTAAAGCCCAGGAACCAAAGTAGTCACCCAACTAAACCTAGTGTCATCCATCAAAACCTCCTTAAAGGTTCACCCCCATGCAATTCCAATCACTTTCTTTTGCAATAATAGTTTGGGAAATGCATGAGGCCTGAACAAAGGATATGAGTCCTTTACATTAGGGTTCATGATGCCATCCATGGAAATTCTAGAGTGGCCCATGTTGGCACTAAGCCACTCCAAAACTTCCTTACTATGACCTAATTCTCTCACTATTCTAGTGGCAACCTTTGCCCTATCAGCAGGGACATCAAACAAGCTATAAAAGAGGCCCTCATAAATGTTGATGTTAACCTTCACATCCTGAATGGTGGTGCTAAAATGACTAGCCTTCTCATTGAAGGATTGAATGACATGAAGATTCTCTGCACTAAGGATCAAAGGAAAAGCTACCATAAATACATCAAGCAAACCCACAAATTAGATGTTTACTTGAACGTACCTAGGCACCTATCCCCTCATCCACTCCTATGATGGAATCACCTCACCACACTTCAAGATGAGGGTATCCTTATGACATGCTCCTAAAAGTGGTATGGTGACATCAACAAAGGTGGAAGGTCTTGCAAAGCAACAACCAAATTTTAGCATCAACATAAGTAAGTTTAACAACTAGTCAAAGTAATAGAACACTTAGAGCTTTAGAAGCTATAGCCTTTATGTTTACCTTTCTCCTTCTTCTTTAGTGTGATTTGAGTGAAGGTCCCAACTACAAGGGTGTGATCCATGGAGTGGTTAGATTCTACCCACTAGTCGTGCATCATCCAATCATCCTTACACTTCTGGTATACAAGGTTGAATCTTGTAGAATATTCATAAAATTCCCATCTTAACTATTGATACACAACAACTCTAATTTGGGAGCCCTTGGTGAATTCATCTAGAGTGATTTGAGTCACTACCAAGGTTTGATCATTAACTTTGTACTTGTAAGAAGTTCATCAAGTTAATGAAGTCTGGAAAGGTAGTTGATGAGTAGTGAGGTACCCCTACACTCAACCATACGAAACGAGCGTACATGCGCGATCCGGTCGAACTCCACAGACTAAATGCCGTAACGCCACAAGAAACACTTGGGGTTAATCGTTCGTTGTCTTCCGAGGCTTGCTTGTATGTGTCACAGTGTATGGTTAAGCAAGTCTGAGGTA
>MNCI01028403.1:205872-274431 GCA_015680685.1 Gnetum montanum | reverse complement strand
CCTCTCATCATTGTACCAAAAAAGGGAGGTAAATGGAGGGTATGTATAGATTTTAGGCTGTTAAATATGACAACATTCAAGGACCACTTTCCAATACCATTTGTAGATCAAGTCTTAGACACNTTGGTTGTACCCACTATATCCGTCCAGAAAACTATAGTAGCGATGCCCTGCGATAGTGTCTAAGACTTGATCTACAAATGGTAGTGGAAAGTGGTCTTTGAATGTTGCCATATTTAACAGCCTAAAATCTATACATACCCTCCATTTACCTCCCTTTTTTGGTACAATGACGAGAGGACTAACCCATTCGCTGTCAGCGATAGGGTAAATGAACCCGGCCTTGAGAAGCTGTTCAAGTTCTTCCTTAACAATTTGCTTTAGTTTCGGGTTCAGTCGCCTCTGGGGTTGTTTGCGAGGTTTCATAGAAGAATCAGTATAAATCCTATGTTGGCATATCCGAGGGTCTATTCCAGTTATTTCAGGATACGACCAAGCGAAGGCGGTAGACCACTTGTTTATCACCTTTAGTAAATTCTCTTTTTGTGTGGGTACGAGCTTTGCGTTAATGATCACCGGTTTCCCATTGTTGAGGGTCACGTATTCCAGACCGGTGGGTAACGGTTTTAATTCTAGGGGCTCCTGTTTAAACTCTTCAGGAATCTCCAACTTCCCCCAATTAATGTTTTCAGAGTTAAGGGCTGGAAGTTGGCAACGAACTTGCTCCAATAGGTCTGTGCTTTCAAGGTAAGCATTAGTTATTCCCTCAGTTAGTTCCATGCAGGTAGTTGGTTTGTCATCTTTATCAGCTATCAGCCACTGGGCGTCTTCTTGTTGTGTGGCTGTTGCATATAGGCACTTTTGTATATTAATATCCTGTGCACACCGATTGCATGCAGGTAGTGTTAGACTTCGCATTACCCATGACTTCTGCACGCAATGACACCCTGTGTCACTATATGCGATGCATGGAACTCTCTTCCTCTCAATTTTCCCATATGTATTTGTCTTTGATATTTCTAGGGAAAGATTACGAATTCCTAAGCGAGCATCGATTGTGTTTAACCATGCCCTTCCCATGATAATTGGGAAATCCCCTTTGTCATTATTGATTTCAATCACCAGGAAGTCGGCTGGGTATGACCATCCACCTACAGTTGTAACAATGTCTTCAACCTGCCCCAGAGGGACGGTGATGGACTGGTCAGCCAGCTCAAGGCGGACATTGCTCTTCTTAAGTGGAGGTAGGTTCCAGGTCTTATATAATTGTTGTGAGATTAAGTTAACCCCGGAACCTGAATCAAGGAGAGCCTTATGTGGTTCATTCCCGGCGACTTGAAGGTAAACTAGGGGGACTCCTGGATCTGATAATTTCTTGGGAAGGTGACCAACTTTGATCCAGTCAGTTACCATATGTGTGAGCATAACCGTATGCATTGGACGTGATTTTGTGGCTAGAAGATTTCTCGAACCCGCATTAGGTGTGGAAGCATTAGGAGGCCAACTGCTCATGAGGACAAGGACGTAGTTGGGTTGTTGGCCCTAAGGAAAGATCTTTTGCGTGGACACTTGTTAGAACCAATCGGGGCTGAAGGTTTAGGTGCCCTCGCAATGTTGGGTTTTCGCAGCTGAGTAGGGGTTACCCTGGGTTTTGTTGGAGCAGTTGGGAGTGCAGCCTTAGGTGCAACAGGTGTGGATGTACGTGGAGGATGTCGCGGGTACGGAACATTTCTTGAAGGAGGGGGAATTTGAAAACATTCGTGAACGTGGTAGTAACCTGGAGGGCTCATGTAACTCGTAAAGTTACCTGGAAAAACTGGCTATTGCACATAATGACCATGAGGGTCAGGCTGCTGGTAAGGGTACTGATGTGCTAGCGGTGGCATCCCCCACGACTGTGGGTATTGCCACTGCTGATGTTGTTCAATGAGCTGTGGAGGCGTTCCACTTGGATAATACATCAAGGGTTGGTGGAACTGCCTTGGGTTACCTTGTGGATAAGGTAACCTTCGGGGTGTTTGTCGTTGATTAAGTCTTGGATTTAATGCATACACCCTAGACTCCTGTAGATGTGAGATAATTGGACAACATCCCTTAGGATGGTCATAGTAGCAGATCTCACATCCACCGTCATTGTCTGAATCCGAATTTCCAGCCTCATCGGAGTTAGAAATTTTTCCCTTACCCTTGTTATGTGCAGGGTTAAAGTTTCTCCGCTTGTCTTTTCCTTTATCACTACATTGCTCATCCTTAGACTCTTCTACTATTTTCAGGATTGTTTCTATTCGTGAGTCTAAGGAATCCCATATTTGGTCTACCTTGGCCGATACCTACGTTGTTATCTTTTGGATCGGCACGGTTTTCCTGTTCACCAACTCTTTGAGTGATGACTCATCCTCCTCATCACAGAATTTCACTCCCTTCTTGCGAAGGGAGGGATCACGGTTGTATTCCTCCGCACTTTCTCTTTTCCGTAGCTCACCCTCTTCTTGTGCTACTTGTTCCAACAATACTTCAACTTCATGGGCTCTTAATTGGGAGAGTCTCCCTTGGGCGTAAGTCCCAAGAGTTCTTCTCGTTTCATTTCGTAGCCCATCCATGAGGTGGCGAAGTTGATCCCGCTTAGCGTACCCATGGCCTGGGCAACGATGTAGCAATGTGTAGTAACGGGCCATGGCAGCATCCAAGGATTCATAAGCTCCTTGTTTCCAGCCTTGGATCTGCTTACGCAAGTTAGACACTCTGGAGTACGTTTGATATTTGTTGTTGAACAATTCAAGCATCGTACTCCACCTCCTGATGGTTTTCGGCTCTAAGGACTGGTACCAGCTCTCTGCTTCTCTAATGAGTGTCCTTGGGAACAACTTGAGTTTCTGCCACTCATTGTCTATGTTCTGCAAGGCACAGGCATCGTGGAATTCCTGTAAATGGTGCTAAGGATCAGCGTTGTATCCCCTGTCCAAACGTGGGATATTATTTATATCCAAACACTTGATCCTACTATCTTTTAAATGCCTTGTGGGAATCCTAACCGCCTCTCTAATATCCATCATACTTCGGGTTGCGAATAGGGGTTCATCATGATCATCTCTTTCATAACGTCTGTGATGTCTACGTGGTGATTCCCTATTCTCCCTACGTCCTTGCCCTTGTCCTAACTCCTCTCGACCTTCCTGTCGAGGCATTTCATCTCATTTACCTTTGCTCTCCACGTTAGGCCCATGGTGGCTACACCCAGATGTGGAAGGAGAGTATGAATGATGTGATGAAGGGGAAGAAGAAGGGGATCCATCACCATGGTGATGTTTCTTACATTCTCTTCAGCTGCTTCGGCCCTGATCGTTGTGCCGATCAACGAGTCCGTCATTAGTGTGAGTGATTGTTCCTGCCGTGAATAGCTGGTGCTCACGGGGATCAGAGCCTGGAATATGTATCGTTGATCTAAGGCCCTGATGCCTAACCTCTTCACTAGAGTGAGGAGGAGGAACATCATTTTCTAAGAAACCCATAGTGAAGGGTTCTTCGTCTCCTATTTCACTAATGATGTGGGGAACCTTGCCCGTCAGTAGTGAATGTTGACTCTCCTGCCTTGCATCCCGAATACGTTGGGCATTTGTGGGATGATAATCCCTTGTGTCATGGTCATCCAAAACATATTCAGCAAGTAGCTCATGCATGCCAATCTGTACCAAAGCACGGGAAAGCATGTTGGGAGCTGATCGATCTGGGGGTAACACGATGTTACCTTGCATGTCTCTCCACCGCAGTTGCTCATCTTGATGGAAAACGAAGGTAAAATCCGACACATACTCATCAGGATGAGTATATGTGACCTTGGATTGTTGAGGACATGGTTGATCTCGGTTATGCGTATGATGCTGACTTTCTCCTGTATTATCCTTAGGTGAGTTGATTTCGTGAGAAGAAGCCATTTCTAATGGTGTGCTAACTTCACCGTTATTTATTGTTCTTTATTAACTGATTAACCCTAAGGTTCCTTTTAAGCTCACAATTATGTGAGTGATATCCCTTATGTTAAATTGGCAAAAAAAAACTTAGTCCCCGGCAACGGCGCCAATGATGAATAGCGAGGTTCCCCTACACTCAACCATACGAAACGAGCGTACACGCGTGATCCGGTCGAACTTCGCAGACTAAATTCCCTAACGCCACAAGAAACACTTGGGGTTAATCATTCGTTGTCTTCCCAGGCTTGCTTGTATGTGTCACGGTATATGGTTAAGCAAGTCTGAGGTATATGATTTTTTTGGTATTTTCAGCTTATCTTCTATGCTATCAGGAGAAAGGGTTGAGAAACTAAGCTAACTCTAACTAAAGATCTAAGTCTAAATTAACTAGCGTCAGCATCCGTTCCCACTTGCTGGACACACCCTGAACTATGCAACTGCAGCTTACCAAACGCTAATCGTTACTGGGATCGCCACACGTAACGCAAGTGCTCGAAGTGGTCGTACTGAGGCACCTATTTAGCCTACGTGTGATAAGCAGCCGATTCCTTAGCCAGCCGTACACACCCGTGGGTGCTCGTAACTAAGTCGTACTTATCACACGATCTAGCCTAGCAATGAGCAGCCGATTCCTCAACTAGCTGTACACATTAGACCCGGGAGTTACCAAGCGCAGAATCCTGGAATACGCTACTGGGTTACCAAGCATCCAATGCTCGTAATTGAGTCGTACCCATGCATTGCGTCAAGCAGCCGATTCCTTGACCAGCCGTACACGTCCGTAGATGCTCGTAATCAAGTCGTACTTGAACGCACTAGGAAAGCAGGAAATAAATCAATAAATGAAACCACGTGCTGCAAGGTTTATCCAAACAAGTTCATCTTTATTGCCGTACACAGCTTGGGTTCAGGTTACAAGCTACTCGAATACNATTGCCGTACACAGCTTGGGTTCAGGTTACAAGCTACTCGAATACAAAATCGTTCACTCTAGGACTCCTACTGCGGGCACATGGGAAAAAATTCTAACTATGGAGTGATCAATCTGCCAGAGCTTCCCTACACTAGCAAGGATTGGAAAATAAGGGGAGTGCCGCCTCTTATTTATAGAAATGGCGGCAGGACGCGATATCGCGGCCCAGTGCATGTCGCGTCTCATCAGTAGTTTAGCCAATAAAGCCATAAAAATACTACAATAGCCATGCTTATCCTTGTAGATGATACACAATGCTAGATGGATTCTAGAACAATGTGTGGGCTCTATGCACCACCATCAAAGTATTATCAACATTACACTAACTATACTCTAGCATCGTCTAGATCTTTATGAGGTAGTATTTACTAATTACAGCTATAGTTCCCCCTACTATCCTGGGAGGAAAATTGTTAGTAATAAACCTAACAATAAGATCAGATGTACAAGATAGAAGGGTCTCCACTATGGCCCCATCCACATTTGTAAACAAGTGTAACCACAACATCACACTAAAGTTTTAAAGGATGTAGGTAAGGAATTCCATTACCCTAGGCCAAAACCATAGTAAAGCCTTACCCGAAGACATATTGGGAAGTGGGGTATTCATCCTAGGATGACCAATGTAGCACAAAATTCCCACCAACTCGATAATGATAATGGTGGGCTTTAAGAAAACCTTGTATGAAGAAAAGAAAAAACATTATGACCAACTAGAAGTTCTTAACAAATTAAGAAAAATATCTTGGTTGGGGGGTGAAATTAGCCCCTATGAAAAGCTTGAAGATGTTTATTCAAGATTTCTAAAGAAATTTCATAAAAAACATTCTTATAGAATTTCATAGCCTTTTACTTTGTAGCCAAAATATTATAGCCAAAACTTCATAACAAAAAATAAGCCTTAGATTAAACCATGCCTAAACTTAGAAAAAAGCATTAAAATCTTAAAAAATCATATATCCATAGTTAAAATCTTGCTAAAAATAGTGAAATCCTTTACCTTTCTTAAAAAAAATCTAAAACATAAGTTTTACTACACATGTCAATCACATCTATTTGTAAATGGGGAAAAGTGCTATAAGTATAGTTTTGCCTTGTTGACACAACCATAGCAAAAAAATCATCAAAAATTCAAAAGAATCCTAAAATCAAAAGATTTGTAGTCATGACCATTACAACTAGAAATACATAGCTATTTTTACATGGAGTATAGACAGAATTAGCAAAAACTGTAGCCATCACCATTAACCACCTTTTGCATATGGTTGGTAAAACATTTGGAAAATTTTCATTTGAGCTAAAAATAGAGTGATTACATCACTATTTGAAAGCTTAAATAAATCCCTGTGTACCCACACTTAACAAAAAATCAAAATTATTACTGTTTATTTAGAAAAAATCTCCCAATTTGGACAAAAATCTAAAAATGTCAGAAATCCCTTTTTCACATAGACTTAATGAAAAATTCATTAAAAATTAATTTTAAGTCTAGCTAGAGTGATTCTACCTCTGTTGAAAAGAGGAAGCCAAGACCTACCCAAAAATAACCAAAAAATAGCCAAAACCCTTACAATTTATGTAGAAAAAATGCATGAATTTACTTAAAAATATAAAAATGGCATAAATACCTAACTACATGACCTTAGAAAAATAGCCATAACTTAATCATTTCAAAGTGAAATTGTCATTGGACAGCTTAAATAGATGGCTAGAAATCCATTACATAAAACATTAAAAATAGATACCCTTTTCTTATGAAAAATACATAACATTGCTTGCTTGTTTTCATGGAAAAAGCTAAAAAAGCTAAAACTCAACTTTGACATAGCCATGAAAAATAGCCAGAACAACCAAAATAATTGGTACCCATTAGAAAAAAATCAAAATAAGGGGTAGGATTTTATTAGAACTTAATTTTGACAAATCCTTTGGCCTAAATCTAAGAAAAAAGGCCTTACCCCTAAATTTTAGAAAAAATCATGAAAACAACAATCTTAATTTTAAAACCAAATCTACTAAGGTTGAAACAATGAAAAGACCATAGGACTATATGGAAATGGCAAAAATAGCCTCGAGGGTAGGGGTGGTGATGGGCGGGGAGAGAGAAAGAGAGAGAGAGAGAGAGAGAGAGAGAGAGAGAGAGAGAGAGAGATTTTCAAAATTTTATTTTAACCCCTACATCAATGTAGATTTGGAAAACAGCTTCACACATGGGAAGAAAAAGCAATAAAAATGGCCAAAAAACTAAGAAAAAATAGTTAGAACTGCCTACCTCGAAGTGGTAACAAATGAGGCTTAGATGGAGACAAGACTAGTAACCCTTGATAGATCCCTTGCTTGCTCATCTACCTTTTGAATCCTAGGATTCTAGCTCTTTCACTCACACTACTTAGGTGCCATCATAGGCTCCATGCTTAGAAAGGTTGAAAATTGAGGAAGATGAAGGTTTAACAATAGTTGTAGGGGATATGGGAAGCTTCCACACTAAATATTGGTGTTATTTGTAAGAAAAATCTCTCCCTAAACTCTCTCCTAATGCACTATTGATGTAGAATGAAAACTATGATCTCAAACATACAAAATTTAATAATATAAACTACATCTAAACCTAAACGTCCATCTTTAAACCCCAGTTGCTAATTCAATGCATCATAACTCCAAGTGCACTGAAGTGTAAAGGGGAAAAGGGAAACTTTCCTCCAGACTTAAATAGGTGGGAAATAGCTTCACTTTTCAAAATTTTAAGTTTTTGAGTTATGAGACGCACCATACGCCTTCTCTCTTAGCCAAAAATTTTCATCAACACTAAGTTCTAGCCACTTTTGACACTTAAAATAACTTTTAAACCTTAACTCTCATGCATCCATGCTAGCAATGCCATACCTAGTCTTGATACATGCATACCATTTCTTAAAAACATTAAAACATAACCCTCTTACGTTTGTTAGTAGCAAAAACCTACCTTTTCCAATTTTGCACCCCAAAAAGGGGGTTAGACATGAACAAACTAGATAGCTTGAGTTTCAAGACTAGGGCAACACTACTCAACATGAAACAAGTAGGGTAACATCCATTCTTAACATCCCTCCTCCCCCCACAACATCTATCTAGCCCACATTTAACCTCCAAAGTGGGCCCACATGACCTAGAACCCTCCAAGCACCCCCCAACAACAAACCTAGTTCAAAGTGTTTGAAGCCTTGGGATTTGGTGTTTACACACTAGGGGAGTATTTAATTACATTGAGCATCTCATCCTTAATGTGGATAGGTGGAGGGAAGCCAAAAATGACCTAAATTAACTACCTAGTAGCCATTTCTCAAAGCTTGATGAACCTTAAACCCTGCTAGAACCCTCTAGAGAGTTTGAATGCCCCAAAAGTAGTCAAATATGGCATAAAACTACCATTCCCCTCTCATCGACACTAGGGCCATCATGCCCATCATGGAAAAAAATGGGAAAGAGTGAATGAGGAACTTAAGAGCCTTCAAACTCATAGATCTTAACACCCAGTATTGATAATCAACATAACAATCCCAAAGGTTGACATTCATAGTTGATTGGATGTTGAAATGATCTAGATTAAATGTTTTTGGTTATTCCATGCTAGGGGAGACCTCTTCCATATTTCCTTTCATCGAAACTAGGGGGATGAAGTTAGGAAAGTTAGTGAGGATCCTAGAAATAAGAAACAATCTCAAATTACCTTATATCTAACACCTAAACCTTCACAGTCTCTCTAGAACTTAAAAAATAACAAAATAAACCTCCTAAGGTTCTTCCATGCTGGGGAGGATCTCATCCATGCTAAGCATTCTATTCTTCAAGCAGATGCAATGGGGAAGTCAAAACTATTAAATTTTTCATGTAGTTTGACTTCCAGAAGCAACCTAATGCTTTCGGAAGCCATCGAACTCCCAAAAGTTACCTAAAATGATCAAAACCTAGCTCTCTTGGGTTTCCATGCTTAAGAGGATCCCATTCATGTAGAGCATCCCAACCCCAACATGGATGAAGGGGGAAATGCCTAAAAACCCATTCACAACACTCAAAATAACCCATATATCTACCTGAGGCATCAATAATCAACATCAACAACCTTATGGATATGCATGCATAGTCAAAATTAGTAAAAATCATAGTTCTTTAGTCCCTCCACGTTGGGAGCCATCTCTTCCACGTTGACTAGCATGGAAGAAAGGGGGAAACTTTAGGGAAACTCCAAAATAGCCTTCAAAAACGTTAAACAAACACTAGAAAACCCCTATGTATGTCTTGGAACCCTATTTTCATATCCTAAGATCCTCAAACTTTCCAATATTGACCTTGAATAGCTAAAAAAAAATTTTGCTCAATCTTCCATGTTGAGCATGGAAAAGCCAATGTGAAAAAGAGGGGAACATCAAAAACCACTCACAAACCTTTGAAATGGCCAATTTTGGACATTAGGTATTAGTACTTGATGCTAGGAAACTTAGAAACCTACATGCATGGCAAGAAAAGATACAAAATGGTAAAAATATGCTTCCCCTAGTGTTCCATGTTGAGCATACTATCCATACCATTGAAAAAATGGGAAGCTTAAAAACTACTTAGAAAATCTCCAAATTAACTAGTTTCAACTGTAAATCCTATTCGTCGATCCCAAGAACACTAGAAGCACATGTGCATAGTCTATTGAAGTTAAAACTAGCCAAGATCTAAGATGTATGGTTCTTCCATGCTAGGGATCTCCTCCTCCATGTTCCTGAGTGTGGAGACTAATGGGGGACATGTTTGAAACCCATAAATGCCTCAAAATGACATCAAATGACCTTACATGCACTCCGGAACCCTTACAGTAGCCACAAGAGCCTTCAAAAGTTAAGGAATTGATGTTGAATGACCAAACTATCATTTCCCCTAATCTTCTACACTAAAATCCCTAGTGCTAGCATGCTAAAATGGGGAATATCCTAAAAAGCAGTTCAAAGCACTTAAAAATGCCAAATTTTGATATGAAACATTAACCCTTGGCCCTAGAGACCTCAAAGGCTTACATGCATAGTCAATTATGATCCAAATTTTCCTTGATCTAGGATTCTTGCTTTATCCACATTTGAGAAGGTCCCTTCCATGATGGTTAGTGTGAAAACAAAAGGGAAAAGCTACTTTTCCACTTTTGTAGGAAAGATGACACTTTTAAAATTCAAAGATCTATGCTAGAGAAGCCTAGTACCTCATAACCTTAAGATTTTGCTCATTTAACCCTATTTTAACCTCTAAAACATATTCCCCCCAATCTTCCACACTAAGGAAAATTCCCTAGCATTGAAAAAAATTGGGAAGGACCTAGATTCCCTAAAACAGCCTTCACGTATGATCAAAATTATTCAAAAACTTGCAAAATCATGATTTATAATCGTAAGGGCCTAGAAACTTGGTCATTGTGCTCTTAAAACATTCTAAAATCATGAAACAAGTGTTCCCCCATTCTTCCACACTAGGGATACTATGCTTAGCATGGAAGAATAGGGGGAAGCCATTTCAACATGTTTTAAAACATAAAACTAACTCAAACTACCTCGAAATGAAGCTATAGGATGCACAAGTTCTAGATCTAGGCTCCAGTTGTTGATTTGACCTTATTTGATCATATTTTTATCAAGACCATGATTCTGCACACTAAACCCCCTATCTTCCATGCTAGCCAGCATGGAAATAAGAGGGGAAGGCTCCAACACCTATTTTTTGACCTTTACAAACCACTAGAGTGGACAATTTTGATAGAGCTAACCCTACACTACCTTAGGAAGGCCCAAAGATTATAATTTTGGACTTCTAGGTGCTCCAAAATCTACTTCCCTTAGTTTCCACATTAAGGATCCCTTCTTCCATATTCAAAGCTTTAAAACTCTTAAGTTTCATATTCAAATAGCCCAGAAACAACCCTGACTAATGTCCAAACTGACCTAATAGCCTTGTAGCCTTAAATATTGGTTCACTAAGGCCTAAAACTGGCAAAACCTAAGCCTTTTTTACCTATATTAGCTAAATTTCACCATATGTAGCCTATTTTATTTTATTTAGCCTTATTACATGATGTTTCAACTTGTTTTTGGTCTTGTGTTACGTTGTTGACCCTTATAACCTTCCTATAGCCTTTATGTCGTCTTATATTTACTTTATTTGACTTATTATAGCCTTATCTACCTCTTCTTAGCCCTTGATTAGCATTAAATAGTGGGGCTTGACCTTCCTTGGCCACCATCTAGCACCATGAGACCATGGCCCATTAAGGCCTAGAACTAGAAAAATCATGACCTTTAACAATTATTTGTAGTCTTATTTATCATACTTCCCCTTGCTTAACTTTGTTTGAACTTTATTTGAACTCTATCTTACTTTGTTAACTTTCCCTTACATTATCGGTAGCCTTGAATGACCTTGTTTGCATTAGAATAGAATGTATTTACATAATTTTATAGCATTCTACATTATTTATTCATATTTACCTGAGTTTCACTTAATGTTCTTTTCGTTGACATGTAGGATCCAATTATGAGTACCTAGAAGCAAATCAATTTTCCTTTTTGTCCTCATGGACCTCATAGTAATGTTAAATGGTGTATCAATGTTGATTGCCTAGATCTTAAGCCTACGAGCCTTGTTGACTGCATAGCCTCAATAGAGAGACCTCTATAATGGCCTAAAAATGTAGTCAAAACCATTGACTTAGAGGTGAGTCACATAACTAAAGACTCTCTATTTGAGGTTCTTATCACAACACACAATAAATAGGAGAAAGCCCTTAAACTAAGTTTCTCACTAGAACCTACTGGGCTCAAGATGTCACAAAGGTCCTACAAAGCAACATTAAGGCATATGCTTGGTCATATGATGAAATGCAAGGCCTATACCCATGTTTAGTCTAGCAGAACATCATATTGGACCCTAGCATTAGACTGATTAAGTAAAAAGTGAGTAAGATTAGACCTGATTTTTCCCTAGTAATTCACAATGAGATTTCAAAGCTCTACTAAGCTAGTTTCATTAGGGCTATGAATTATGCAAAATGGGTGTCCAACATAGTGGTAGTCACTAAGAAAAATGGAAGTATCCATATTTGCATTGATTTCTAAGACCTACATAAAGCAACTATCAACGATGACTTCCCTTTACATAGTATTGATCAACTTATTAATATGACAACTAGACATGTCTTGTTGTCCTTTATGGATGGATTCTCAAGATACAAAAAAATTAGGATAAACCTAGAACATTAACTTAACATGACCTTCATGACCCTTTAGGGTATCTTTCGCTATACCATGATGCCCTTTGGCCTTAAGAATGCAAGAGCAACTTATGAGCAAGCCATGACCTATATCTTTAGTGATTACATGCTAGATTTGCTTAATCATTACATAGATGACATAGCTATTAAGTCCAAAGTGGCTGGTGACCATGATAATGACCTAGACCTTGTGCTTAAATGATGTCTCAAATAGGAGCTAAGGCTTAACCCTAAGAAATATGTCTTTAGTGTCAAGGCTAGTAAGATGCTTAGCTTTATTGTGTCTAAACTAGGGATACATGTTGATCCTAATAAGGTTAAGGCCATATCCAAATTAGTAGTGCCTACAAACCTTAAGGAAATTTGGGAAATACAAGGAACATTGTAGTTTATTCATAGGTTCCTCACTAGGCTTACAAACAAATTGCAACCCATGCAACACTTGCTTAAGACAAGGTTTCACTATGAGTGGATGGCTCAATGCCAAGAGGGCTTTGAAAACATTAAGTAAGAGTTGACACAACTACCAATGGTCTATCCTCTACAAGAGAGTAAATTATTTTACATCTACCTTATCATATCTAACACATCCATTACTTTTAGACTTTTTCAAAAATGTGATGATGGAGAAGAGGTGCTAGTATGCTACCTTATCCATGTATTAGTTACTCATAAGACTCAATACACTGAAGTAGAGAAGTATTGTCTAGCACTAGCCTTTTCATTGAAGAAGTGGAGACATTACCTCTTCAGAAGCTAAGTTAATATCATTTGCAAGGATAACATGCTTACAGCCATAACAACCAATTTATAAGAAAGTAATTGTATAGCCTAATGGAAAGCCATAATTATGGAGTTCAACATTTATTACATCTCTCAATCTTTAACAAAACAACAAGCTATAGTTGTATAACTTACAATCTCACCTGTTGATGACTAAGCAACCATAGATCTTGAGTTTTCCAATGAACATATTAATGTCATTAGCTAAGTGCCAATGGTTATGAGGTAGTCATGCACTTGGACAAAGCTTTAACTACCCATGGGGCTAGTGCCTCCACCATAATAACATTTCCATCTAGTGAAATCTGACCTTTCTCGTATTGTTTTGAGTTTTCTTGTACCAACAATATAGTGGAGTATGAGGGTTTGCTCAAAGGGATTATGGTAGCTCATGACCTAGGAATTAGACACTTGATGATCAAAGCCAATTCACAACTTGTGATTAACCAAGTAATCAAAGTCTATGCATGCAAAGCCCAACATTTACAATCTTATTGTAACCTAGGGAAGCAATTATTATAATAATTTATAGACATTACTATCCAACACATGCCCTAAAATGATAACATCATCACTGATGCAATTGCAACATTAGCCCTCAGTGTGATGCTAGATGTGTTTAGTAAGTTCCCCACATTAACTATGGATTGTGCTACATTTATCACTTAAAATGTTGAGGAGAGCTTTGTGGATGTCATTCATACTACTCCTACCAAGGACTAGTATGATGTTATCAAATTTTACCTTATGCATGGAAAATCCTCATAAGGCTTGACTAATATTCAAAAGGATGTCATACACAAGCAATCGAACCAATATGTCATCATAGGAAATAACACATTATGTCAACAAGCCTATGATAGCATACTCCTAAAGTTCTTAGGTAAAACCTAAGTCAAAACAGTCCTAGAGGAGGTTCATGAGGGCATTTATGGAGGACATATAGGACATAGAGCTATGGCTACTAAGATTAGATGGTTAGGCTACTATTGGCCTCATATTAAAAATGACTCTCTATATAAGGTTAAGCGTTGTGACATGTGCCAACCATATAGCAACCGTATACATGTGTCATCAACTAATTTGCATACCACTCAAATAACATGGCCATTTCAAAGAGGGTTGGATATCATTATACCCATAATGCCCAAGTCTTCTACAAGGAATAACTTCATCATCACCAAAACTGAATACTTTATCAAGTGGGTTGAGGGTATTTCCTTAAGGAAGACTATAGCTGAATAGGTTTGCAAATTCATCTTGGATAACATTGTAGCCCATTTTGGCATACACATGACTATAGTTACAAATAATGGACCATAATTTAGTAGCCAAGAAACCAAATATTTCTATCATAACCTAAGAATTAAGCATTCTCTCTTGTCACCTTATTACCCTCAAGCTAATGGACAAGCAGAAGTAAGCAACAAGGCCATCATTAATTTTCTCAAGAAGATGTTCAATAATAGCAAGTACAAATGGCATAAGCAACTTGTCCATGCACTATGGGCATACAGAACAACCTACTGCATGACCACTAGTGTAACACCATATAGCTTGATATATGATTTTGAAGTTGTTTTACCTCTTGGATTATAGGTGTCTTCACTCTGAGTAGCCTTGACCAACTTCATCAACGATGAGCAAAATAAGGAGTTTTGGATAATAGCCCTAGATTCAGTGCAAGAACAACATATGCAAGTGCTTTCTCACATCAAATACTATCAAGAGAGGAAAAAATAATAGCATCACCATAACTTGACCATCCATAAGATCAAGAAGGATGACCTAGTCCTCAAAGCCATCTGTGAACATACATTGTCAGCCAACTAGGAAGGATCCTTTCCTATCACTAGAGCTTGCATGAACAGAGAATATAGGATAGTTGACATGGATTGGAATGATTTGTCCAATATAATCAATCATTCTTATCTAAATCCATACTACATGTAGCCAATAATCATCAACAAGCAAGCCTACTTTTAGCAATCCTGTACAATCTTAAATTGGAAACATGGTCTACTATGATCTTAAACTAGCAACATAACCTATGAGGCCTTAAACTAGTACCATGGCCTACCACAGCCTTAAAATAGCAACTTTGATGACCTGGATAACTTGGTTTTATCATCCGATGTGGCCTATATGCATTATAATGTTATAATATGTAGTAGTATTTTGTATTCTTTGTCAATGCCTCTCGGTTCAATCCTCCAGACACCAATAAAGAGGAGCGATTGAAACACCACAAAAATTTGCAAGTTATAGCCAATTTTCACCATGTAGCTTTAACCCCATAAAATCCAAGCTAAACCTTCATTCTAAATGTGAATATTGTAATCTATGAGGGGAAATCTCACATATTCCATAGTTTTGGAGTTGAAAAATGCCTCATAAGTGGTCAGCCTCATTCCCCAAGTGAAAAAGGTTACCTAGTCTTTATATTTGGGCTTTTGGGGGGTGGGCACGGGACATTCAAAAATGCCTTTTGGAATGCCAAAAATGGCACTTTGATGGGTTTTATAGGGGATATATATTTTTCTATGCTAGAATCACTTACAAGGGGTAAATTTCAACTATCCGCAATGTAGAGGAGTGAGCGGTTTCCCCTCAACTTGGAAACTTCTCCCCCTTCCCCTACGTAGAAACTACATGCCCCCAACATCGAAGCCATAAAAGCCAAATTTTTAACACTCCATGCATTCCAACATTAGCCAACCACTTCAACAAGGATGGTGGAAGGCTCATCATGGAAGATATAGTGGATATAATAAAATTCACTAGTTCATGAAGAACTTTTGTATACAAGCAAGTGCCATTCATCCTATGTAATGCTACCATAACTTTCAAGAAACTTGTACTTAGCATCTTATAGAAATAGATTGAAAATGATATTGAAGTATTTATGGATAATCTTTATAACCTACTATAGAGGCTAAAAAATTTGGTGCTAGAGGGCTAAAAATTTCAAAGCATGATAGTTTAACCCCAGATTCAAACTAGCCTTGGAAGAGGATTTGAAGCACCTCAAATGGTCAAGTAGATCACTTGATGGCTTAGTGGATCTATTATTAAGCATTTAAAACATGTATGAAATGGTAATTCCTAGCATAAATAATTTAAATGATAAATAAATAAACAAAGCATAATAATTATACCAAGAGTTGTAAATTTGTATTAAATGTGAAGGAAAGAAAAATTTAGAAAATACATATTATAGGCTTGAAAATTCATGAGTAGATTTCATGTAGAGCATAATTTGATTTTCACTTGAAGGCTCAAATTATCTGTCAAACTCTAGTGATCTATCATTGTTTCTCTCCATTAAGGTTGTTCACAGTGCATAGGTTGCTTATGATGGTTATGGATCTCTAAAATTTGCATTGATCTGAATATCTCTAGTTCAGCCTCAATTTGCAAAAATTCTAAAAAGTCCAAAAGATGTGTAAGATTCTAGCTTAAATACGCTAATGCATTGCTAATTTTATGCTACTGATTACTACAGCATGTTAGATGATTCTAATGAGCATAATCTACAACTTGTGAATGCCAGCATAATTTGGTTTTTGGCCCAAAATTCTAGCATAATTAGAATTTCCCATTAGCATACATGCTAGTGTATATGCTAATGTATATTACCTTTTAGGTAGTGTTATGTTAACATAATTGGCATTTACACCACCCAAATTTATAGCATATGAACCTCTAGCATACAGATCTTTTCCTACCAATGTTGGTAATTTTTTTGGGCTATTTTTCTAGCATATAAAGTACCAACATTTTGGATTTTACTAGTAAATTTTGGTAGCATATTTACATTTGTGACCTCTATACATCAACTTGAATGAGAATTTCAACTTGTAAGATAAACATTACATCTTTGTAAATTAGAAATTGTTCAAACTAAGCCACAGTAAAAGCCATGATGTAGGAATTTTTCATGGAAAATGGGCAATTATTTTTTCCTTTGAAATTCCCATTATATTACTGATGGCGACCATTTGGGACGCGACCGCCAACGAGTGTCCTCGAACAGGATTTAGGTGCCTGCTGGTCTCTGGCAACACCAAGGCCTAGATAGCTCCAAATAAACTCAGTAGTTAATGTGAGTATGTGTGTGTGCTGTTGCGGTGTGTGGTTGTGTAAAATGTAACAATTGCATTGTGTGTGAACTACAAATGACTTACTTTAAAGAGATTCAACCAACTTTGCCAAGTACTGTGAGTTATTAAAAGTTTCCTATTTTGTTCAACTACCTAGTCTACGCGGTCCTTATAATACCTGCTTGTAACAAGTAAAATTTTGCAAAAACATTTGAGCACAACTCTGCAAATCTACTCCTAATTTTCCCCAGAGAAAGAGGTAGTTCCACAAGAAAACTAGAAATAGAGCAAGATTCAATGGAAATAGACAAAAAAGAAAAGAAAGCAGATTTGTGTGGACCTCAAATATTTAAACAAGGTAAAATGACACGAGTAAACACTTCGCAATAAAGCTATTCCAAATTCAATATCTACGAATTGTTCAAACCTCCAAGGCTCAACCANATAGCAGTTCCCAAACGTTGCTCAATAATGAAATTTACTACTAAAATGCTCTTAAGGATTTTATTCCCTAGTGCTTTTATGGAAAAATTTTAACAGAAATTTCTATCAGGCAACAAGAACAATAAGAGCAATCTAAAAATCCCAAAATTACTTGCCAAGGATGATACTATCTAAAGCACTAGCTAAGTAATTTAAACAAAACAAAAATGAAATGCATAACTCACAGGACCATGACAAAGAGGCTAAAATCTTTATTCTAGCAAGCCATCTTTCAAGAAATCTCCTTTACAAATCTTCCAAGTATGATGTGAGACTTCCTTCTTATCTGATTCCCCCTTCCCCTTGACCCTTGAAGCCTATTTATAGGATTCCAAGGTAGGTAGGGAAGTTACATTTTTAAAAATATCTTACCTAACTTCTCTCCCAAGTAACTTGACTAACCAATTAGAAAATTGCTTGTCCAACAAGTTAGGAGGTTACTTGCCCAACAAGTTAGGTAAGTTACAACAATATTGGGTGGTTTCAACCACAAAAGAGATAAAAATGCTGCATCTGACATGTGTCCCATGTAATTGCCAAGTGTCTTCATTGAGTTGCCAAGTGTCTTCACCATGCAGAGAAACAAGCTACAGCTGACACGTGTCCTTGGTGGTTGAGAAGTAGCCCATTTAGTTGACAAGTGGCCTTGGTGGTGGTTACAAACACCATGGGATTAAGGCTAGGAAGTTACAACTTTCACAAAAAGTTACTACTATAGAAAACAAAAGCTATCATGGCCAAAGGTTTATCCAATAAACTTCCTATAACCCTTCCATATAGATTATTATTAAAACTTAAATTGTGACTTTATGCCCGTATTAATATTTTTTTATGTTATTACTTTGGGCATGGCATCGGTTAATAAAACCTTTCTTCTTTTTTTGTAAAATAAAATCAAGGTCAATACAAGGATGATGATGTGATATTATGTTGTGCGCTTTTCTTTACAAGGTGTTGTTTTTAGAGGCCCAATCTCCTGACCACCGTTCACGCCCACGATCTCTGCCTCCTCTGGCCGAACCCCTGCCTACGCCTTCTGTGGCTGAACCCACGCCTACGCCTCTGCCTGCGAAAATTGGCTCTCGTGCGCCCAGATCTGCGCGTCCTCTTCCTCGCTGCGGCCATCATCGCAACCGCGGAAAGTTTGCCCAGGTGGATGGCTGCGCTCAGGCTATTTTCTCCTGCTTCAGCAACGACGACAAGCTCTTTTGGCGACGATGGTGGCGCATGCGCTAGCTCTTCTGGCATCAGCGATGCATGCACTAGCTCTTCTGGCAGTGGCTCGCTATTTCCTTTCTGTGGCAGTGCGCAGGAAACACCCAGCTGCTACACCCAGAGCAACCTCAACTTTGCGTTTGGCTCTCAGTTGGGTTCAAACCCTCCCCTGGTTCAGCCGCAATAGCATCAGTAACCATAGTGTTTGCAGGGTTTGATTCTTCACCGTTGTCATCCTCTTTGCTCTCGCCGTCGTTGTCCTCTTCAGCGGCACCCACCATATTTTTTCGGCCACCGTGCCATCATTGAACTCTGTCAGCTCACATCGGTGCAGGAAGAGAATTGCGCCATCCAACAAAATGTCGACATGATGCAAATTTTCTGTCAAACCCTTACAACACCATAGGTTGGATTTCTAAGAGGATTCTGTAGTTTCTTGCTCGATTCTGTAACACGAATCGTCGAGATCGCTGAGCAAAGCTAATTCTTGTGCAACATCAGAGTATTGGTGGA
Source organism: Gnetum montanum (assembly GCA_015680685.1). Lineage (NCBI taxonomy): Eukaryota > Viridiplantae > Streptophyta > Gnetopsida > Gnetales > Gnetaceae > Gnetum > Gnetum montanum. Next base: position 255,117 of record MNCI01028403.1, on the reverse strand, counting down.
GCTTTGTGAATGCCAGCATAGAGAATGGAGCATAGGCGAGTTGCTCATGCGACTTCAGCAGAAATCATAGGTGGAAATGCAGCCAGTGGGCTCATTCTCCTTCTCTTCTTTCTGGTTCATGGCCAAATTTTCCCAATACTGCATGTTATTGGAGTATCCATGATTTCTATTTTTTGTTTTTCTTGCATCCAGTAAAAATGGCTGCACATAACAATGCTCTCATAATTTTTGACCATAGAGGTTTTCTCAAGTTGTAAGCCATGATTGATCTTGTTTGCATTTTTGGAGAGACTAGAGACACAATTAATTTTTTTCTTGTAGAATATAGCTGTAAATGCTGATTCAGTGCAAGACCTCCATGTGTGCTCTGCATTTATTGAATTGTTGGGATCAGATTCTTATCAGGATGCCCTTGTTTTGTTGATTGTTTAGACAGTAGATGAAGCAAGAATCTCCAATGGACTCATAGGAAGAGGAGTAGATCTTATTAATTCTTTGAATATGGCACCATAGTTCAACTAAGACTCTGCTTCAATACATATGAGTACCATGATTTTTACAGCCAGTTCAGGATACATACCTGCTGCACTCTCACCACTGAGCATTACGCAATCAATACCATTAAGAATAGTATTTGCTACATCAGTTGTTTTAGCTTGAGTTGGACGTGGAGACTTAATCATAGACTCCAACATTTGGGTTGAAATTACGACTGGTTTGCCTAAGCGATTGTACTTGTAAATCATCATTTTTTGTGCTAAGAATATTTTCTCAATCGAAATCTCCATACCAAGATATCCTCGAGCAACCATAAAAGCATTAGACTCTCTTAAAATATCATCAAAATTTACAACACCTTCCTAATTTTTGACCTTTGACATCAACATTATCTTTTTTTTTGGCATCCCTCCCAAGCGCCTACCTCATGTGCACTAGATGGATAATTCCCTATAAATGTGGCTAAAATATCTAGCATCTTACCGTTTGCAAATAAGTCCACCTGTTCCATGAAATGGCCAAAATGTGCCAACAATTATAGTGTAAACACTCTAGCTATTAGGCTACATATGCAAATGTAAATTTTCCTTGGGATGTTACATTGGCCTCTCTTTATTAATGGTTGGAGAATTGACCTGAGAGGCATCAACAAAGAATAAAAAACATCATTAGAAGTTCATCACTAATACTCCCTCTCCATACTTGATCTATAGTTGTCAAACCAGACCAATGAGTGCTCATGATGGTGAAATGAACTCATTGGGGAATGTTATATGTTTGAGGTAAGATATATGTCCTATTAATTATCAAGGGATTAACAAGGAATTTCAAATGTTGACATCCTAGCCATGACATGATGTTAGCATGTCTTGTCAAAAAAGTCTTCATGCTTAGCTGCTTGAACTGCTAGGTACCCAAAGATGTTTTATGGGTGTCAAAACTCCATTCTTAGGCTTCTTAGGTCATCTTCATTCTCCTTTTTTTTTCATTCAAAGCCACTTGTTTGACATTAGGCTACATAAGCCTCTTGGCTTCTTGGCAATTTCCTTCCTGATTTTTTTTTGGTTGAAACCTTCACTAGGTTTCATCACCAATGCCTAACTTTATTTTCTCACTTGAATGAGCTATGTCACACATAGGGAACTTGATTTCTATTTTCTCTCCAAATAAAATGTGGTACACTTGGTGAATTTGATTTCTACCTTCTCGATAAATGAGATGTGTTACATCCAATGCACTAGACTAATGAAGCATATTGAAGGAGATGTCATAAGGCCATGGTGCATGAATGTCGAATGTATAATTTCCATTATTAACAAGGTAAGGGAGGCCATAATTTGGCTACAGGAATATGGCTTAGAAGGGGTAATGGAGGTGATCTAAGATAAATACTTTTGGTGTCAAGCAATCTAAATGAATCTTGCATATCAAGTTCACATGGTAACTTACTACTATAATGAATCATACCTTTGCAATGACTTTAGGGTCATATTTCAAATACCACTTCAAGAGGACAAGAAACAAGTCAAATAGTACATGTAATTACAATATATTTGCATAAGATCACAATGGGACAATAAGTAGGCATAGGCTAATATTGGTTACAACGGGAAGAAAATGAGAAGTTTGTATTGGTGTTTCATAGATTTGTATAAATTTTGCAGCTCTCTGTAACATCAAAAGAAGCTATAATAGGTTACAACGACTCACTTTTTGTAGAATAAAATAGTTGTTAACGTTGATTATTTGCCCAAATCTATGAACAAAATATCAACCATAGTAACAACAAACATGTGAATGTTAGATGTAATCAAGGGCTATGTGATGGCTTTAATGTTTCCATACAAGGTTTTAATGATGTCTTGAGCAAGCTTAAAATCTACTGAGGAACTTAGTTTCATGCATTTTCTCCTTACCATCTTGGTTTAAATGAAAATTTCATCCAAGCATCCTTTTTGATGGATTTGGCTTCAAGGTCAATGGTAATTAGGCTACTTCAAGATATTAAGACCTCAAGCAAGAAATGTTTTGAGGCTTAATGATTAAATATTCAAGGTTCCCTTGGCATAACAACATCATGAGAAGGATCTATTTGGGTTTTAAGGCTAGTCAAATTTTCTTCCTCATCCTCCTAGCCCATTCCTATATATGACCATAAGCACATCAAGTAGCATCTTCATGATAAAATTATTAAACAATGTTGAAATACTGCAAAACATTATAATAATAGAGAAAAATAATTCCACATAGTCAAAACAATGTAGAACAAGGCTAAACAAGGCAAGGTGAGGTCCCTATAAGGCAAAGTAAGGTAAAACTTGGTAAAACAAACTAATAACAAAGTGAAAACAAGGTAAAACTAAGTAAAAATAAAGTTAAAACAAGATACAACATTGCAAAAAAGGTGGAACAAGGTCAGAATAGTCTTAAATTTAATATATATTTACTATAAAACTCATTTTAATTTTTTAGACCTTTTGTATTTAAGATAGGAAAAAATTAATAAATTGGGCTACAAATTATCAAAATTATGCGAAAATAGGCTATAAATAAGATAACATAGGTTATAAATTATCAAAATTATGAAAAAAGGGTTTAAATTTTTAAATTAATGACTTTTCATGGTTAAATTAGTTTGGAAAAGTCAAAAAATTACTATTTCCTAGCATGTAGAGGTGATGGTCGATTTTAGGTCTAGGTTCTATGTATCTAATCAATTTCCTCATCACTTTTCTCACACATAGCATATGGAAAGAAAAATAAAGAATTCTCTTAATCTTATTGTTATTTCCATATTTTGTATGGGTTTGGAGTAGAAAATTAGTAGTTTTTTACCTCACATATGGAATATGATGGAATTGAAAATAGTAAGTTTTAATTTTATGTGTGTCCATATGCTACTCCATACACTACACAATGTATAAACATAAGAATAGAAATTTTTATTCATACACTACTCCATACATTACATATCATATGGAATTTAATTTTTTGCATATAGAGTCAAAAATGGAAATTTCCATGTGTCACATGCTAGCCTAGATACTAGCCAATCTAAGGACTTGGATTTTTAGCATCTAACATCAACATAGAAATTTCTTAATTAATTCTTAATTTTTTACATTTCCATATGCTATATAGTGTATAGAACTTGGTTTCTTAACCTATAGAGTCAAAAATGGAAATTTCCATGTGTCACACATTGGCCAGTGTATGGACTTGGATCTTTTAGCATATGACATCAACATAGAAATATTCATGGCATTGGTAGTTAGATAATGTCTTATAAAAGTTACAATGTTTAGGTTTGAAGTAGGGTTAAACATTTCTCATTTATTTGTAGCTTACTTGAATTGTTTGGGCTTGGCTATTTGTTCAATTTAGTTGTGTCCTCATAGTTGCAATTGAACATAGATCAAGGAAAAACCTTTCACTTGGCACAATGCAAGTTTTTTCTACTAAGTGAGTCTTTTTAGCAGAAAAAAAGGTATCTATTGGTGGCTAGGCTTGATGGGGTGTTTCCAGCTAAGTAGTGTAGTTTCTAGAAAAGTGTTCTATTGCATTATTCTAGATTGTTGTGCTTCTTTCTGCATAGCAGTGTGTTCACTTAGATTGAGCACATGGTCTGATGTGTGATTGATCTTTGTGGCTTGGATTCATTGTTGCTACTTTGGCCTATGGGTTTGAATTTCCTAGGTGAGTCTACTTGTGGTAGATATCTTAGGATATATCTTTGTGCTGGAAGTATTCTTGTTTTTGTCACTGCCATGCAAGATTCACTCTAGTGCTTCTACTTCTCACCCTTCTATGAATAGTTCTCTTGATGAGTTTGTTTCTAGTTTTTCTCTCTTACTCTACTTTTGGTTCCTTAGAGTGTTTGGGCTAGGGCCCTACAAGGTTTTCATGACCCAAATATTTTCTTCACTTTTTGATGTTAGAGTAAAAATATAGAAGATAATGGATTCCTCCAATAGCAAACTACATACCAATGAGAATACTATTGATGTGGATGATAATGATAATGTTTTGCATTTATATTTCCTAAAAACATATTTGATTAAATAGTCCAAACCTTTACTCAGCTTTATGCAATTGGTTTTTTATCTAGCAGGATTCCTCCTGCCTCAGTTTCTAAGGATTAGGTTCAAAAATCCTACGAACCAAGAAATATTCAATTAACCCTAGCTTTTAATCTTATGAGAGGGGAGGTTTTTTTTTCTTTTGCTTTCAAAACCAAGGTTATAATAGACTTTGTGAAAAAATAGTCTATTTGGAATGTTTGTGGATCCTTTTTATTACTTCAACCTTGGAAGGGGGATTTTGACACAAAGAAAGAAAGTAAAAGTATTTTGCTAGTTTGGATTAAATTTCTAGGACTTCCATCACATTTTTCTACACATATTGACATTCTTGATATGCAAATTAGGGAGGTTATTATAATGGATTCTTTTTCAAGCTTTCATCCAAGACCAGCTTAGCAAGTTTGTATCAAACTTGATATACAAAAGCAACAACTAGACTTTCTAGAGTTTAATATTAAAGAAAAGAATTTCATGCAAAATATCTCATATCTTACACTCTTGATTCATTGTTATTATTTTCTTAATCCTAATCATAGTAAAGCCCAATGCCAAAAGCAATTGGCCAAGATTGAAGCTGAGAGAATTTATCTGAACAAGTTACTAAAGAATTAAAAGATAAAAATATATCTTTGGATCAAGTTAATAATACTACTGAGATGCACCCCCTAGATAATCCTTCTTCTCTTAGACCCAAGATGACTAATGTTGAAGACATAAATATTGAGGCTACTAATGCTACAATCAAAAAGGAACTCCAAAAGAAGCTAGTGGTGGTTGGGAGTGAGTTACCAGAAAATCTTATGCCTTAGTCACATGTGATAATCCTATCTTTAGAAATTTCTCTAAATGTTATCAATCCTTGATTTTTGCTAATGATAATTATTTTGCTAGTAGAAAATCAGTTGCTCATCATCCTTTAGTAAATAACTTTAAGTCTAGAAATTCTTTTAAGACTTTTGTAATCGAGGAAGATCCTTCTTCATCTTCACAATCACAATGAAGTGTCTCTCATGAAATGTTAGGGCACTCATGGATCCTGTAGAAGATATATGGTCCAAGATTATATTCGTAGGCATTACCTAGATGTTTCCTTTATTATTGTAAATGTATTTTTCCCAATACTTATTTAAGGTTTCCATCTCCAAACTTGTTGTAAGAGTTTTTTTCCCAATAGTTATTATGTTTCTTCTAACCATGAGCATCATAAAGGTGAAGCTATGATTCTTCTTCAAAGAAAGTGGCAAGAGTCTATCATCAATCATTGTTGTGATAGTTTAGGACATTGTTGTTGGGTTCAGTTACACTACACTAATGAATTTCTAGGCTTTGTTTCCATTTACGCTCCTTTTATCTTGAATGATCAATAGATTTTTTGGAATTTTCTTGATCATAACTTTTCTATAGCCAATTGGATCATCATATAAGACTTTAATATGATTTAGAATCTAGAGGACAAATTTGAAGGATAAAGAGGTGGTTTAGATAACAGTGAACTTTTCTTTCAACTTCATTTGAAGAGTAAATTGAATTTGTAAGAAGTTAATGGAAATAACATCTTGTCTAGTACTTCTAATTGATTTACTTAAAGAAATGCTAGACAAGGAGATTCCTACATTTCTTCTAGGTTGAACTAGGTTTACATGTTTTTGAATGTTTCTATCCAATTTACTACCATCAATAGTGCTCCCATTCAAGCACATTATTCCCAGGTTCTCGTAGCTCATTATCCTATTCACTGGTTTCTTCCCCCTTCTAGCTACTTCTTCTCTTCCATATATTTTTAACACTACCTTTCTTCGTAGTATCTTTATGTTCTCTTTATTAATGAAAATTTGGAATTTGCATCGTAAACCCACTAGTGATGATGGGTAGATAGATTTATGGATAAATGCTTGTACTCACCTTTAATGTTTTTTCAAACATGTAAGTAAAATGGTGGCTTTTTGAATAACTTCACATAAGTTCAAACTTCATAAGAAAATGTCCTTATTACAAAATATTATTAATACAAGTGAAGCTACTAAGGCTCAATTCTATTGTTTGCAAACTGCCAAGGAGAACATGCGTATTATGAATCATCATGAAGCTAGAGATGCTCACCTTCATGTTCATCTTTCTTGGCTTCATATGGGTGACTAGGCTACTAAAGATTTTTTTCATCTCATCAAAGGGAGACTTCCCTTCCCTAAAATCCTATCTATTCAAGTTGAAGATAATATCTTAAATTCCAAAACTAACATTTTACAAGCTTTCTTTGATTTTAACTCTATTATTTTTTGTAAAGAAGATAGTGATTTTATTACAATAGATAATTGCATGGGTGTCAGTAATCCTTTTAATCATTCCATATTTGGTGATGCTACTCTTCCATCTAAATAGGATATATTTCATTATGGCAAAGCCCTTGGTATGAATGATCTTCCTACAAAATTTTTCCAGAACTTTTGGCCCACTCTTCAAGATACCATTCATATTGTGTAAAGGAAGCTCTTATAAAAGGTTCTTTTGGCAAAGTTATCAATGCTAGAATTATTAACCTTCTATTCAATTTAGGAGATTGTATGTGCATTAGCAACTGGCACCCTATTACTCTTTTAAATGTTATTTACAAAATTTTTTCTAAAGCTATAGACAATAAATTAAAATCTTTTCATCCTCAACTCATGAGCAAAGAGCAAACTAGCTTTGTTCAAGGCAGGTATATCTTAGATAATGTCATTACTACCATTGAGAATATGCATTGGGCTTCTTCCATTGATCAAAAATTCATTCTTTCTAAGCTCAATTTTGCAAGAGCTTATGATATCCTTGATTGGTCTTTTTTAAGAACTGTTATTAAGCATCGTAACATAGGTCATGTTTTTGATAGTCATGTTGATCTTCTTTTATCGGATGCCTCTTTAGTTATTTATATTAATGGGATCTTTAAGGTTATTAAGCTTCAAAAATCAGTCAAATAGGGATGCTCTTTAGCTTCTTATCCCTTTGTCATTACTATTGATGCTCTTGGAGTTGTTCTTAGAGCTCACAATGATTCTATGAGGTTAAAATGTATCACGCTTTCACACGATGGTAAGGATCTCATTTACAATCATTTTGCAAATGACACTTTTCTCACATTGCTTGAGGATGATAATAATTTTAACACTACCTTGGATTGCATTAACATTTACTATAAAGCCTCAAAATTAATTGCAGCAAAACAAAAGCTATTTGGTTGATCTTCTCTCCAAGGCCTACTTGGACTTATAAATATAATCTCAAGTGGCTTTATCCTATATATGTTTTCAGCCTTTTGGATATTTTGATAGATTTATTCTCTACTCCTACCACTTTATGGAATAGTGTGATGGAAAACGTTAAATATAAGGCTTTGAAATGGGCTTTCAAACCCTTATCTCTTATAGGTAGATTTATTTTAGCCAACCATAGNTTCAAACCCTTATCTCTTATAGGTAGATTTATTTTAGCCAACCATATATTGAGCTCCACTCATGTGTACTACTCTTTTTTCATGGATCCTTCTAAATCTTCCTTTCAGAGCATCAACAAAATTCTCAGGAAATTTTTATGGGCAAATAAGAATAATCACAAAGCTTTTCATTGAGTTACTTTGGATATTTGCATTTAAAGTAAGTATTTGGATGGCTTGGGTCTTTCCTCTATTAAATAACAAAGCATTCTATTGGCCTCTAAATGGGTCACTCACTATATAGAAGGTAATGAAGCTTGGAAGATTCTATTTAGGAATAGTCTTCCGTATCTAGGTAATCACCAAAGATGAAATAATACTCATTGGAACACTTGGACCAACTATGGAGGATCTCAAAATATTATACCCCTTCCTTTTCAAGAAAATTTGGTGGTCTTGTAGTCAAATTAAAGCTTTTTGCAATGGAAGCCTACTCAATTAAGCTTAAACACTTTGTTAATGCACTCCATTTGGTGGTCACCTATTTTCAAAAAAGAATCTTGCTTATTTATATAAGGAATTTTCTCACAAAGATAATCATTTTTCTTATCACAATCTCCATCATGTTGGCCAATTATTTTCTATTAGAAATGATTTTATTGCCCTCTCTTGGTAATATGTTAGAGTTAAATGGGGGATTTAAAGACAATATACTCCTATTTATCAACACATTAAGCATGTTCTCTCCAACTTTGGAGTTCCTAAGCTGCATAATGATACTACTTGGTATGATGACTGGTTTTGGCCTAATGGATCCCCTTTGCATTCCTTCATCTTTCTAAAGCCAAATCTTGGTTTCACTTTCAAGAATTTCAATTCTCCACTTTAAATAAAACATGGAATGTGCAACTTGAGGATCACCATTGGAAAGCTATTTTTCATTATGTCTAGATTTCCAAGGTCCAACCTAAGAATCAAATCTTTTTTTGGTCCTTGATTCATCATGGTCTTCCCATTGTACATAGGCTTCACTTCCTAGGAGTTCATTGCCCTAAATGCAGCATTCGTCAAGCCAAAGACTCTTTTGTGCATGTTTTTTTGAAATGCTCTTTTTCCTTACAAATTTGGAAGTGGTGTTAGTCTCTTTAGATTTTTATTCTAAATTACCTTATTAGTTTCCCTTTATGTATCTTCAATGATGACTATGTTAAGCAACACTTTCTAAAGGCTTGGAAGATTCTCCTTTTTAAGATTATTTTCTTCATTTGAAAATGCCATTTGAATGCCTAGTATCAAAACACTAACTACACTAAATTTGACTATGGTATGAAGTGCTCTAGTACTAGGCTTTGAAAATAATATTAAGTTCTCTTTAGAAGTGTTTTTTTTTAAGTAGCTTGTTTTGATTTTCCCCTTTCACTTAGTGGGTGTGATATGCTTTTATTTTGTTACAAGTCACTAGTCATTAGGGGCTCACTTGGTAACTTTGGACTCTATTGCAATGTGCTACCAAGGCTTTTCTATAACAATGTTAGATTTTCCATGGCAATCAATGGAGGGCGTTGCTACGAAATGGGAATTTTGTGGCACCGACGGCAAAGGCAAGGCATTCAAGTAGACCATGAAGTAGCAAAAAATGGTGAGGCTGCCACAACTATTGGCCTTGGCAGGAATGCAAAGGAAGGGTTTTGTGGTGTGTAAGGACACAAAATAGAGAGGGATGATGTGCATCAGAGCAATGACATGCATAATGTAGGTGGATAGACACTGTCAATTATTGTGAATTGCTTTCTTTTGACTTTCCTGGATGGACCATTGTTTGTGTGATTTATGGGATGGATGGTTATCATGTTGTTTTACTATATTTTCTATAGACTCCACTTGTCTTAAAACACTGCCAAGGCTACTATATAATTTGAAGGTAAATAGTGAGTGCTAAGAGACTTTGTGCAACTAACCAATGGGATTTAAACTTAGTACCTATAGATTACAAGTTAAGCTGCACGCAGATGTAGCCATAGATGCAAATGCTAGATTTTCCATCAAATAATGATGATTGTAATCGTAAATTTGATATTGTGTTGTATTTTCTTCTAGAATATTTTCATGTATACCATTTTTTTGTCGTGCCAGCTATAGCATTTTGTATTCATAGTACTAGCAAGTGGATGGCCAAAAATTTTGAAAAATAAATTGGATTCATATTTTTTTCTTTGTGGGGTCTTTGATGTTACTGTATTAGTCTGCTTCATGTTGGACTATTGGAAAAAAACTAATCTCTATATGACTAACCATTGTAAACTCATAAGGATCACCATCTTACATAAGCTTTAGCAACTACTCTCCTCTACTTTGAGGTTGAGGTCGATCTATTAATAGACTAAAATTCTCATCACCATTCACAGATAATGATGAATGATGAAGTTCATTAAAGATTTACCTAAAACTAGTATTATATCATGCTACAACTTTTCTTGTTTTCCTTCCCATTGCGATTTGGAATTAGTGCTTACAAATTTCACTTTTGAAATTTATTCCTCCATGGTAACTTTATCCTGTAGGCCCATGTAGCATGTAGCCTATGTGGTTGAATTATTATTATTATTATTATTTGTTCTACATTTTTTTATCATGGCTCCTAATAGTTTATGTGTTTTACTTCTCAAGCAAAGATGAGGTTGGAGATGATGTTGTTGATGATCATCCTTCTCCTCTAGCTTAGTTTTCACTCCTACTAGATTTGTTATTATTACATTTCACCATTTTACTTTTGTCATAGTTATTGTATTTGGCTATCACACCTCTAGAGATTGTATCTTATTCTGGTTGTTGTAAGTTGCACAGTGCAACTATGATTATGGAAATTTATCTATGTATATATTTTTATCATTACATGGTGTGACTTTGGCTATGTGTTTATTTTAATTTTTTATGTTTTATGTGTTTTATATTTTTCTATGTGTTATATGTTTATGTAAAAATAAATGGTAAATGTAACAAGGCTATACAATGAAACTACTAAATAAAATGTGATGTAATGATAACTATAAAGCAAAGGTATAAGTATATAATACTTGTAAACAATGTTATCAAGTAGATCATCCACCATGTTGATATAAGGATGAAAAAAATAGGTCATTATCCTCACTAGTTTTAGGCCTTGGTAGGCCATGTTTCCATCAATTTTAAGCCATGGAAGGCCATGATGTTACCAATTTTAAGCCTTAAAAGGCCATAATTTTTCTAGTTTTAGGTCTTAGTGGGTCATGACCACACTTATCTAGCAAGTATGGGATTCTCTTAAAAGAGCATAGAAGGATAACATAAGCAATCAAGGATGATACAAGGTTGCAAATATGAACAAATTACCATTAACAAAAGAAGTAATAGGATGTTTACTATGATATTGTTATTATATCTTTGATAGATCAAAGAATCCTTTCTACACAATTCTTTGCTTATTATCTCTCTTATTTAATATGAGAGTTGTAGGCATTTTCATTGGCTACCCCATGTCACAGAGTTGGTTTTGGCAACATCATTTTTGTTCTTATTATTGGCCCTAGTCTAAGTACCAGAAGTTTCTTTTTATAACTCCACTCTAAACATTAGTCAATGTTGACATAGTTAATTGATAGCAGTGATACATTGTCCCCACAAATGATAGTTTTTCCAGCCTTATATGGTAGGTGGTTCTCTTAATGTATAGGAGATGAAACCGCATGAGGCTTTTCTAATCATGATCTTCCTAAGATCAAGTTGAAACTAGGTATCTCTTCAAATACTAGGAAGTTAGCAAATGTGGGAAACTATACTTTGAATATGAAATCAAAGGAAATAGAACCTCAAAGTGCTACTCATGATCTATTGAATGACTTGAGTGTATATGTAGAGCCTTATTAAATGTTCTTGGTTAAGCCTAGTTTCTCAACAATGGTGTATGGTATCACATTAGTTTCCATTCCATCATTCACATGAACAAAATGAACCTTGTACCTACCAACATGTATGGTAATGAGAAGAGAAGTGAATAGCACTTCTCTATTTGGTGATTTGATCTTCACTTCACTATCACAAAATTTGAGCATGAACTGATACCTATTTTTTGTAAATAAAACTTATTCAATGACAAAGTTGATTGACTCTTTGTTGGTAGGCATGCCTTCACTCACAAGAGTAGAAGTCAATACTTAAGCTAGTGCATCTTTGTGATTAGGATAAGTTATGACTAGGTTGTATAGGCTTAACAACATGTTCATTTATTTGAGAGACTATTTGGCTTATTTCATTATTGCAAGGAAATTATTTCCCTTAGTGTGTGATATTTCAGCCTTGGTGGTTTCAAATTCCTTCATCTTTCCTAGGATTTTTGACTCATGTTTTGATATATGTGTATAGGGCCACTTATTCATGGGTGTAGCTAATGTTATGTAGACTTTGATGGGTTACCTATTTCAAAATATTTTTTTGTTGGCTACCTTTAATGACTTAGTTATTGGTTTGATGATATGTTTTTTTTTGTTAATGTTATAGTGATGGTATCTTGCTGACTATTGAGTTATTAGCTACTATAGGTAGGCTTTAATCACAGGTTGTTGCAAGTTTACCTGTAGATGGTGAAGGAACCCTAATAATGAATGGTTACATTGATTTAAGTTGTAATATTGTTACCACTAAAAATGGAACACATATGATGAAGGGTTTCATAAGAGCTAGTGGTGTTGGTATCCATATGCAAAAGGAATCTCTAGGTTTTTTATTTTAAGACCAAGGTGATACCTTTATGAAAAATTATGCTCTAGGAGGATTAGACCATTTGGTTTCTATGATGAGCCTATACTATAATTGTTGTTATTAATATTTGAAGAGATGGACTCATTCAACACTAACTCTTCATGGTCAATCATCTTCCAAAGGTCATCCTTTAAAGCTAGGCAAAACTTTGTATCATGGTCATCCATTTATTGATAATGGAAAAACCTATCAAGTCTAAAGTATTTTTGTCATTTCGAAGCATCCTTTTTTGCTATCATTGGATCTCTAGCTATGTCACATAGACAATTATTCCTTTACAAGATTCCTCAGACAATTTCTTATGTTGTATATGGTTGTTTTTATGAAACTATTCTACAAGCTCATAGATTTTCATAGGTAACTGAGTGTACTTTGATCTATCATTTCACTCAAAACTTGTTCTTAGTTAATTAGAAGCATATGAGGTGGATGGCTGAGACATGTTAGAAGATGTGTCACATGGTGGTAATATCTATCTTTATACTTGTTTTGTACCCTTGGATACTGTAGCCATGGTTGTCTTTTCTTTTCTAGTTTTATCCCTATCTCTCCTCATGCATTAGTTCTTATAGGCCATAAAGGCTAGGTCATTACTACCCTTATCTACTTCCTTGATGTTTTTAGTTTGCAAAAAGTCTTGGCTTACTAATTAGGGCTCCAAGTAATAGAGCTTTAACTTGATAAAGTCATTTATTACTTCCTTGTAGATGTCTAACAGGTCGATTTCAAAGATAGGTTCTAGAATCTCATTAAGCATTGAAGTCCATCTCTAAATGAACCTTTAGATTGGTTCAAGTGGCCCCTATCTCATCTTCATCAGCTGGTCTAATGTGGTATTTGACTTCAAGTTGTATTTGAAGTGGTTAACAAATCCATTTATTAAGTCCTTAAGGAAAGAGAGGGAACCTCGAAGTAAGGTTCGGTACTAGTCTAAAGCGTGTCCCATGAAGGACATAGTAAACATTTAAAATATTTTATGAGGCTAGGCTTGTAATAGGAGGCACTCAAACTAGAAAATAACTAAATATGCATTGAAATCCCCTTCACCATTTTATTTGATGAAGTTTAGTATAAGCATGCTTATAGGTAATGTTATTTAAGGAATAGTGGGGCTTATGGGATCATCTTGGTAGAAGTTTATAACCTTAACCATCTAATTTGTACTAACTTTGAGCTTCTATAGCTCTTCAATGAGGTCTTAGGTCATTTAGAAGGCTTTATCCAATCCTTGGAACATTTTTGTAGGCTATGGTATTTGTATTGATGGTTGAGGTGGAAGTTGGGTAATTTGAGGTCATGCAATTGGCATCGGTATGAACTAAAGAGGTTGCATAATCATCATAGTAAGTGGGCTAAACAACTAGAAAGAGATTTGAGTTAGTATCTAAGGGATAAAGGGAGAAAAGAACATGTGAGAAACTTGCAAAGTTTGGGATCCTAAAGAAGGGCCCATTAATATGATGAAAGGATAAGGTATGGTAGACATCACTAATGATGGTTAAATTATAAAAGGCATTGATGAAAGTAGAGAGGTAGACTTGGATGTTCACTAAGATTATTATCCTACAATAATCAATGTTAGTTCAACCATGGTAGGATATAAGGGGGAAGCTTGATGAAATTCATGAATAGGGATCATTGGATGTGTAGAGCTAATGAAAATTATTTGGGAAGCCAATTGTTGAAAGAAATTTTTAATAAAAACATTTGTCTCCTATTCCACCTCAAACTCATCTTGTCCCTATTTGTTCTAGTCAAATCTTAACTTCTCACTTATGTCCTCTAATTCTACTAGTTACACCAGCATACAAGTATGGAAATTAGTTAGTTTGATTTGTTCATAAGGTGAGGGAACATACTCCTTCCCATTCTTATTGATTATTTCAAACTAATGCTTTAATTATAACTCTCTACAATGGATAAGTAAGCCAAATTGAATTTTTTCATAGATGAAGTTGTAATGTTATTCATTTATGTTCATATAGGCTAGTTCTAGTCCCATCTACCTAAGGGACTATCTATGCTGAACTATATTAGAATCCTTAGAATCATAGATGTGAATAGCCTCTTGTTATGAATCCATGCATGCTAGGTTATGGTTAGAACTGTTGATTTAAAAGGTATAAATAATATGAGTCTAACATATTAGGTGAGCTTAGGACCAAGCTACTAACATTTTAATGAAGGTTAAAAACCTTTAGTGTAAATAGCTTTCAATTATAAAGCTTCAACTTATGTCAGCTTTTACCTTATAAAGCTTTTGGCTTCCTTAACTACAACAACCTCAACATATAAGATGGAGCTACCTCAACATATAAGTTGGAACTGTAACAATATCACAATATTAGGCTGCAACTATAACAACATCAACGTATAAGCTGGAAGNTTAGGCTGCAACTATAACAACATCAACGTATAAGCTGGAAGTACCTTAATGTATAAGCTAGAACTGGAATAGTCTTAGCATATTAAGTTGCATTTGTAATAGCCTCAACATATATGTTATAATTGTAATGGGAAAAATAAATTTTTTCTAGTAAAGTTTCTCAATGTAATTATGGTTTTAAAGAAGCTAGCTTATCAAGGAGATATGGGCAAACAGACTACAAATACATTAACATAGGAACTTACATGTAGAGGCCAAAATTGCAAAACTAGTAATTAAGCTAGCTTAAATAACACAAATATATGGAAAACTACAAATATGCTAATAATTAAGATAGCCTATAGATCTATTAACAATTAAGCTAGTGTATGTACAAGAAATAGCAGCAAAACTACAAATACACTATCAAATACTTCAACTTATGATCAGGAATTCAAGCAAAGGACCTTCTTCTAGCATCAGAAACTATAGAAGCTAAAACATTTGGTGATGGAGGGCTAAAAAATTTAGTGCATGAAAGTTTAACCTTGGATGCAAATGGACCTTGAAATACGATCTAGAGCACCTCAAGTGGTCTAGCAAATTACTTGAGCACTTAGTAGATTTGTTACTAAGTGTTAAAAATGTATATGAAATGGTAATTCCCAACATAAATAATTTAAATGGAAAAGGCATAAACAAAGCGTAATAATTACACCAAGAGCTATAACTTTGCATTAAATGTGGAAGAATGAAAAATTTTGAAAATATATATTATAGACTTTAAAAAGCTAGGAGTGTTTTTTATGTAGAACATAATTGGATCTACACTTGAATGCTTAAATGATCTACTAAGCTCTGTTGATATCCGAATAGTTCTTTCTATGGAGGTTGTTCATGGTAGGTAGGCTAGTTACAATGGTTATGAACTTTTGAAATCTACATTGCTCTGAATGTCTTTAGTTTATCCTGAGTTTCCAACAATTCTAAAATGTTTTGAAGATGTGCAAGATGTTGGCTTAAATAAGCTAGAGCATTGCTGATTTTGTGTTGTTAATTGTTGGTTGATTGTTGCATCATGTCAGATGATTATGATGAGTGTAATCTATAGTGTGTGAATGCCAACATGATTTGGGTTTTGGCCCAAAATTGTAGCGCAATTGAAATTTCTTGTCAATGCACATGCTAACATATATGACATTTTAGGCATTGTTATGCTATCATAATTGGCATTTCCACCATCCAAATTTATAACTTAGGAACCTCCAAAGCTTTTCCTATCAATGCTAATAATGCTTTTGGGCTATTTTCCCAGCAAATAAGTTATCAAAGATTTTTCTTGTGCTACCAAATTTTGGCAATGTATTTACATTTTTGGCCTTAATACGCTAGCTTGAATGTGAATTTTATCTTGTAAGCTAAAAATTACATCTTTGTACATAATAAAATATTCAAACTAAGTTAGAGAAAAAACCATGAGGTGGGATTTTTCATGTAAAAATGGACAATTATTTTTGCCTTTGTAATTTCCATTAAATTACAATGTAGACCCTTTGGCTATTAGGCTACATATGGAAATGCAAATTTTCCTTAGGATGTTTCACATACAAGCTTGACTTCAAATAATTCTTTCATCACTTGGAGAAAGTTTTAAAAATATGTGTCAAAATGAATCTAAAGCTCAATTGGTAAAAGAGCCACCTAATGGTAGAAAATAGTACAGTTCTAGGACATAAGATAACTTATAAAGGAATCAAGGTAGATCTAGAAAAGATTAGAGTCATTCAAAACATTAGTCAAAGATCACAAATAGTCAAAAACATTGGATTATTTCTTAGCCATGCATGATAATATAAGATATTCATTGAAAATTTATCAAAGATTGCAAAATTGCTCATTGAACTAACAAAGAAGGATGCATCATTTCAATGGTCAAAATAATATGAGAAAGCATTCAAGATCCTCAAATAGAAACTAATTAAGACACTAATCCTCCAAGCTCTAGATTGGTCTAAGCCTCTTTACATTATGATAGATGCTCTAAACTATGCATTGGAAGTAGTATTGACTCAACTTGATGACCAGAAGTGACCTTATTACATTTACTGCACTAGTTGAAGCATCACTAGTACCCAAATTAATTATACCGCCATAGAAAAGGAGCTTATGATTATGGCATACATCCTTGAAAATTTTAGATATTATGTTCTTGAGTATGCTATCTATGTCCATACTAACCATAGTGACATTAGGTTTTTAATGAATAAAGCAATAGTAACTTCAATGGTAATAAGATGGATGGTCATCATATAAGAATTCAATCTAATAATGATTGATAGGAAAGGAATTGAAAATCTTAGACTTGATCACTTTTCATGATTAAAATGAGAACTTTAAAAATGAAGAACCACTATCAAACTAATTTTCGAATGAAAATATATTCAAATGGATAGTAATGGTTATAGACTCAATAGTAAAATTATGGATTCTTGATAACATAACATATCTAACCACACACAAGCTTCCTATTGAATGGAATAAGAATAATAAAGAATATTTTCTCCATAGAGTAAAATGATATATGGAAATTAATGGAAATCATTACAAGATATGTGCTAATGGGTTGATAAGATGGTATGTTCCAAAAGAAAATCAATAAACAGTCATACAAGATACGCATGAAGGAACATGTGGTGGTCACTATGTGGGATGATGAACAACACTGAAATTGATGATGAAAGACTACTTTAGGCTTATCATATTCAGGGACATACATTGATTTTCCTAATCTTGTGAAAGATACTAGATATATGGAGGACTGATTGCTAGAAATGAAGAGCCACAATAATAGATACAACCATTGGAACCCTTTAATATTTAGGGAATTGACATTATAGGTCCCATCATACCAATTTCAAATGGAAAGTCTTACATGATTGTAACTATTAGTTACTATACTAAGTGGGTGGAAGAAACTATAGTAAAGGATTGTACATCCACCACAACTAAAATGTTCTTTCAACAACATGTGGTGAACATATTTGGAGTACCATGTATGCTAGTATTAGACAACCAAACTCATTTCTTTAGAGCTATATTTAAGAAGCTAATGCAACAAATTTGGATCAACCATAAATTCACTACATCTTCTCACCTTGAAGTGAATGGTCAAGCTGAAGTGACTAACAGAGAAATCACAAGAATATTAACTAGAACTATTAGTTGATATAGGAAGAAGTGGAGCACTAAACTTAATGATGCTTTATGGACATATAGATCAACCTAGAAGGTTTCTATAAGGTATTCATCATATGAGTTTTTTCATGGAAAATATCTTGCTCTACTAATCTAAGCAAAATTAAATACCCTTGCAATTACTAGCATCCTTGACTTAGGCATAAACTTAGCTTAAAAAGAATTCTTAATGAATCTTAATCTCTTAGATGAAATTCAACTAATACCTCAAATGAGTAATGAAATCCATATGAAGAATTCCAAATGTAGACATGATGCTACAATTAAACAAGTTTCCACCAATCCTCCCAATAAAGTCCTTTATGATAACATTAACCATGTTCCAAAAAAGGCCGAGTTTCAAACCTTATGAGAAGGACCTTTTATTGTCCATACTGTATACCAATCTAGTGTAATGTAAATTTATCATCTAAAGAATCCAAAAAAAAAAGCTTATTCTTGTCAATATTCAATAGGTGAAACCATTCCATGACTTTTCCTAATCCTCTAAAGACTACCCCCCACACTAGAGTATTTACAATCTTTTTAATCTTCCAAGTCTCCACTTTTGATGATATTCGTGGTGGTATCAATTGGGAAACTTGGGAACTAGACTTTCTTTCTACATTTCTATTATACTTCCATATATTTACCAATTTTTACATTATTTGATCTCTTCCCTATTCTTTTATACTTTTTACATTTCTTATTATTTTTCATTCCTTAATATCGTTCATATTCATTTTACATTTTTTAATTCATACCTATTTCTTATTCTTCTATAATTTTTACTATTTTTCAATGTACATATTTTTTTTATTTTTCTAATCAAGTGTAAAGGAACAAACAAAGATGTAGTTCAAACAATGAGAATTTCACCATATGTTATCAAATCATTAAATAGCTAATTACATATATAGTGAGACCATACCATCCATTCACTCATTTTTAATAATAAGAGGTTCTTACCATGGATATAATGACATTATTTTCACAAGAAAACTAAAATAAATTGGTGATCATTATGCCTAAATGGAAGAGTGAAAACACAAGTGAGATTGAAAAGGCTATGATATCAAGGAAATTTTTGAATTCTCTAAAGCTATTACTATAATTCTTATCCTACTATGATGTCATATTATTTACTTGACTTCTAATGAAAAACATAAGTATGTCCAAAATAAGTGTTACCTTATCATATTATAGGAAAGGCATGTTATTCATGCTTTAAAGTAGTCATCTCTTAAGGTTGACATAGCAATAACCTAATAAATACATCTAATAAAATTTTCTAGGGGTTGCACTAGAAAGACATGTTACCCATGCCTAAAGACACTTCTCTATCCAATGGTCGAGTCTTATTTAAAAACATACTGTGTTATTAATAAATTTCTTTCTTATATCTAATTTTCAACTATTAATATTTCATGCAGTTCTAATAGTCTTGTGATTATTAGTGTTTAGATGATATAATGTAATATCAATGTTAAGTGGTATGGACTTGGTTTGAATCTTGGACAGAAGGGCTAATGATCATTTTAACCATGCATCACACATAGAATTTATTGTGCCCATGGTAAGCCACCTCACATCCCATTTTCTACAATCTCTACTGCTACCATTCCATCTCACTATTACATATAATCATAACTTAATGATTTTGTATAATATAGTGTTATTTACTTTTTGGAGCAATACTAACATGTGTATGTTGGAATATAGGTATGTTTTACTTTCAGCTCCTTGAGTGTCTACGGACACTTATAGGTGTAGTTATACAAGGGCACTAAGGGTTGGAGCCTTCTTTAGGGAGAATCCATTGTATAACTCTTGTGCTTCATACCTGATCACTAATTTCACATCATCTTGTAACTCTAGAATACTTATACAATCATTGTTATTTTCCTACATAATCATATTCATTCACATAGTTAGCAATTTTGGTCAACCATCTCCTACAAAGCTTAAATGACTTACTTTATCCAAACTCTTTCTTTTACATGATTCAATGATAAATTCTTACATTCTAAGCATCACCTATGGAGAATCTCTATACTTTCTAGACCATCCATTTTATCTAATTTTTTCATCAAAAAGTACACAAAATATTGAAAATTTTCACAATGATATTGTAGATATGATGCATGAGCCCTTGCAATATTACATCCACACTGTTGTATCTATGATGTATTCCTAATAGAAATCTATATATGTGTGTGAGGTATTATAATTTTTCTTATTCTTTCATTTTATACATAAGGATTTCATGCTATTTTCTTAACCTCCATGTTTCAAAGAGCCATATATTTCTCACCACAACTCTGATTTGAGTTATTCTTATTTCCTTTTGCTCATGAAATGACCAACTTAGTCATGGGGTAGAGGAAAACGTGCAGATGCATGAGTTGCATACAATTTTTTCTCACTTCTGGAAGAAAAAAACAAGGTTAAGAAAAATAAGAAATGATTATGTTTTAACCTAACAAAGGCTAAGAAATCTAATGATTATTTCGAAATAATCATTCAAGTATATTTTAAATAAGATATTAGTCATTGTGATAGGCCATGATAGGTCATTCAAATACATTTTAAATAATATATTAATTATTATGATAGGTCATGAAAGATAATTTTTTCTAACTTTGCAAACCTAATTAGAACTAAATTTGACATTAAAGAATTATCTTAATCAAACCCAAGAATTATTGAAAGGGTTAAGAACCATAAATATTTTTCTAAGCTAAATGGAGTAATTTCAAAATTAATAATGATTGTAGATGCCTCCTCAGAGACCTAAAGTGGAAGAACCTTCACAACCAAGGGAGAAAATATCATGGAAAAGATGTAGAGGATGAACCATAGAACAAACTCCATCTATAGAGTAAGAGGCATAATCCTACAACATCCATTAGTCCACACCTGCAATAGGGTAATCAATGCAAGAAAAAGCTGATGCATCACCTGCTCCTAAGTAAGGACAATATCTTATACTCTCGAATGGGTGTTTTTAATCTATCCATGAGAGGCTCATCATGTCCATAGTCATAGTGGAATTGAACTTTGGATTGTTCATGGAGTTTTCGCCTGCTGAAGTTCATGAACAACTACAAGCCTCTCCTCTATGGTCCATCATCTCAAGTAATGGAAAATGGTACTTGGGAGAAGTATACCAATTTTGGAAGAATAAATAAGATGATTATATAGTGAAAGTAGAGGGTATCACAATGTCATACTTAGCTAAATCAATAGTCAAGGTATTGAATATTACAAATGTTGAAGCCAACATTC
Source organism: Gnetum montanum (assembly GCA_015680685.1). Taxonomy (NCBI): domain Eukaryota; kingdom Viridiplantae; phylum Streptophyta; class Gnetopsida; order Gnetales; family Gnetaceae; genus Gnetum; species Gnetum montanum. Next base: position 233,444 of record MNCI01028403.1, on the reverse strand, counting down.
ACCAAATATCTACCAAGTTTGACACAGAAGCAAGGAAACTATGGCTCAAAAGGACCTATGGATCAAGTGAAAAAGAATATAATCAATTATTTAAAATTGAGAATATTTACTTTAAAATTGGGACATACCATATCTTCCTACAAAAAGACTAAATAGGTATTTCCACCTATGCAACTAGAGGAAGCACTATTTTAATAAAGAAATTTCATAACTCATCTGCTATTCTTGAAAATCTAGACAAGATTTAAGGAGAAGAAAATAGGGAAAATTACACTTTCATTTCCTTATCTCATCAAAAGATTAGATTAAAAAGCATGAATATTAAACTACATGAATGATGTACTCTACAAAGATCAATATGCCTCATATTCTAAAATCTCTAAACTAGTGCCACCAAAGAAATATCAACTGGAGAAGCTAGTAGGCATTGAAGGAGTAGTATGGTCTACACTCAAAGGAAAAATCTTAGCTATGAGAATGAAAAAAGTAGAATCCAATGAGTCAAAACCATCCACTAATAGACCAAGACAAACTAATTCTCTAGCATAATATGATTATAGATCCTCGATCAGCCATTTGTAGCATATTGCTAAAACAATAATTTGGGGAATCTATGAGGTCTTAAGAATCTATAGAGTACACGACAATCTTAATAAGCCTATCATAACAATAGAACCTACAAGTGTTCAAGTCTTATTACAAGTAAGAAAGGATGAGAATTAGACATAAAAAATATCTAGGAAAGTTGCATCCTTCAAGTGATGTTGAAAATAAGAGAATGAGCCACATTAGTGGTAATACAATATCAGGATGTAGCAGAAGTAGCTAAACCCATAACTGATCATATAAAATAATAATTTGATATCCCCATTAAGCCACTAGTTGATATTATTGGACCAGGAGATGTAGAAACTATAGCCTAAACATCCATGGGTGTCACATCCCCATTCCTAAATGATGCAGTTGCCTAATGAAGATGGTGTCTCTTCATAACAAGTGTTATTGTTATCTTAACAAGACCCAAAAGGGTAGTTGTGATTAAGAACTAAAAGGCCATGTTGTAATAATGGATGTGTCTCTTAAGGTAACCTTTTTGGATTTGACCTAAGGCATTTCTACTCAAGGTTAGAGGTCATGCTAGCATGGAGTTGCAGAGCTTGGAGAGGTGAGTAACGGGAGCGAGCTGAAGCGGGATAGGAATTTGACTGGCCATCCCCTCTGGCCAAGTTATAGGCCTAACCATGGTGGCAGTGTTGGATTGCCTCTAAGGGATAGATGCCAAAGGAAGAATACCCCAAGGAATACTCTCTCAGAGCATGATCTAAATACACTTTTCCATATCAATAAAAAATTCTTTTCTTTTCTTTTCTACATTTCTTCTAATATTTCCTTTATACATAATGTTGAATATCACTTATATTTCACATTGGTATATTTTCTTTGTATGCATAATGTCTAATACATCATTTATTTAATGCTTTCCATGGCATCCGGGGTTGGGATGTTATAATGGCCCTATTAAAGCACAAAGACATATTGAACTAACTACCATAGATAGGACAAGTGATGCAAAATATTTTCGATATCCCTAGTGCTATCATTGCAATTCAATCAAAACTAATCTCAACCAAGGGTAAATTATTCATGAATAAAACCAGAATGCAACATATTGAAAGTGAAGTGTAGAGGTTAGATGAGAAATTATCCACACTAAGAGTAGAAAGGAAAGACCCTGCACAATACATTACACCTAACTAGCTACATAAATTTAGAAATGAATAGATTGACTAATTCATGGTCAAGTATGCCCAAATTGAATTGGAGAAAGCGAAGGCAGTATGGAATGCTTCAATGGCAGATGCCCAAACATATGTCCATGTTAAAACCCTAACTACACTAGAAGAAGAAAATAGAAGAATTAATATATAAAATGTAAGGTTGCTAGACATAGAGAGACATAAGAATGTGATAGAAGAGAGCATACATTAACTAAGAGAGCAATTTTTGTGAGTCAACCTTGACATCAAAAACATTAGCTAGAGAAAATAGAACCCTCTCCATGAAAGAAGTTCATGCTATATGTTAGGCCATCAAGATTATTACATGGAAAAATAAGTCCAAGGAGCATGAATGGCCAAAGGAGCATTTCAAAAATCAAGTGGGCATGTACAAGCCAATTAATGAGAAGGAAATCCATATGGCTAAAGCCAAAATCAGTTCCATCATAATACAAATACCTGATTGGTAATCCATCTTGGATAGTCTTGCCCATGTACACCATGTTGAAATCAAGAACAAAGACCTACAAATTGAAGATTAGACAAAGACCTTTCATCTTCCCTTGAATTTATCATTCAATTTGATGTTTATTAAAATTTGTACAAGATGTCTTTCCTAACTGTAGAGATGTCAAAGTAGACATCTTGAAATTAAGACATCTAGTATGTAGCTTAGATGTTTAACTATTAGGGTAGATGTCTAACTTGTCAGGGTCAAATTTAAAGATACCCATTTTAAAGTTTGGAACCTTTAGACACCTTCAAACAAGTTCCCATAGCCTCCATAACCTCCTAAACACATCAAAATAAGTCCAAAACACTTCCAAACATGATAAAACGCCTTGGAATCATCATCAAAAGGTCAACAAAAGATGACACACATAAAACAAGACACACATATCCAAGATACATTGAGGATTACACAAGGGCTGGGTGATGTTCTCATTAGAATGGCTGGTAATATAATGATTGTCTAGTTTTAAGAAACTCATCCTAGTGAATATTTTTAACCTTTTTAATAAAATCCTTCTTTAATATAAACTCATCAAGCTCTTCTTCAACAAATGTATCAATTTCAACATTGACGATTTATCCTTTTCTGACTTTCTTTGATTTATGTATCAACTAGTTCTTTTGGCCTTGTTGGATGTGACTCTCAATGGACTTTGCAAATGCTTGAAACATACTATTAAAAATGAAATATTTTTTTGAAGCTTGATAGACAATGATGGATTTCTAAAGTTGGTTCAAGTACATGATGTACACATCAATGACATGATCATCCATTCATTGTTTTCATCCAAGTTGATATAGAGTCCTAAAAGAAAATCCTATGGCAAAAAATGGAGGAAATGGTAATGAGCAACTACATCACTCTATCAATTGCTGCACATGATTGACCAATGGGGGTGATGAAGTCTATAGGCTTCATTGTCTAAACTATTCCACAAGGTTGATCAATGGGGATATTAAAGTCTACATCAACTATAAATGAAGTTTATTAAAACACATGTCAAAAAATAGAAACAAGCAAACCAAATTAACATTAGTATATAAAAATTACACATTTAAATCAAACACATAACATAGAGCTTCAAAATAATTTTCTTTCATTCCAAACAAAAGAAGGTATATTGGAGTAATATATGACAAAGGCATGCATTCGAAACATCATTGTCAATTTATTATAGAGTTATCTAACACCAAAACATAAAAGATTTACATACTTGTTGCTTTATTCAGATGTTCTTATTCAAATATTTGTTTGTTATCTCTTTCAACTAAAGCAAATAATCTTTTCATAGCTTTAATTATTGGCATATTAGTCATATCTATTAAACACATGTACCATACAAAGACCATTAGGTTTTTTCAAAAGAAATAAACAAAATATTAAAAATACATGGTATTATAACATGGTAAAAACCTTTCCAAATATTGCTCGCATGGGCATTAATGTCCCTACTATCATAAGTGTTGACTACTACATTTTTAAATGTTATAAATTCTTTATTTAGGGTGAAAATTTGATCAATGATTTTCTCATTTTGTACAATCAACTTCTAGATACAACTTTTTTTCTTAGCTACATAATTCTTGATTTTGGCCTTTCATTGATTATTTTCTTCTATCAAATGAGACTTGTTTGATTTTAGGTCCTTCACAACATTCTTGAGTGCTACATTGCTTTGACAATAATCATTTAATGTTTCAATCGCGTGTTCCAACTTACCCTAAATGCATCGGTGAAAGCATATTTCATGTTAGCAAACTTCATCAGCAATCTGGCTATCATAGTCTTTTAAAAAATAGGAGGTCTTAGCTTTCTCAGATACTAATGTACTCTTGAATATGCTTGTAGGATCCAAATTCACTATTTCATGAAGTTGGATAGCAATAAAATTTATTTTCTTTTACAATAATTTTTTCACTATAATAAAAAAGCCAAGTGACTCTTTTACATCATGTAGCTACCATGATCTTGCTTGCCTCTTCATTTGAGACATTATAGTCATTGGAATATCAAAAGAGGCACTTTCATTATTATCCAAAGCCCACATGAGTAAAATTTCATTATTAGATATCCTGGCTTTTGCTACTTTCCAAATATACTAGATTAGAGAGTTCTTATTTTTCTTCCACGTGTGTTCCTTGACAACTACCTCTTTACCACATGAAACTTGTATAACATCTAGAATGTCATGAGCATTGAGCATGAAATTTTGACCTTGAATGGTAGCCTATAGATTACTTTCTACAACATATACATCATTAGTCAACCATTCATAAAAGTTGTAAACAACATTCTTGATATAACTTCCATTTTTATTTTCTTTACTTTTTTTAAAAAATTGACATTTTTGGCTACTCTAAAATTATTTGAAGAGTACATTCGCAAATAATGCCAATAGTTGCAATTCATGGAAATAAATAAAACTTTACTATAAAATCAACCATAATACTTCAATGAAGAAATCTATAAAATCGATTTTAGATGATTTCATATAAAGAACAGCAGGTCCTTATACAGAAGATCCATTTTCCTAATCCCCATGATTTTTATTAGATCCATGATTATACAAAACTTGAACAATATCACCCAATTAGAAAGCAAATTTAAATAGGATAATAGCCTTCTCTATACATCCTGCAATAGAAATAATATAAATGAGAATGATCTTAGCATGGGTAATATTTACTAACACATGATAATAAATTAAACATGATATACTAAAAGTAAGAAAATGGACCTTCTCAAATTAATCATGGGAAATAAAACTTCTCACAAAATCATCACAAAAGAAAAGAGTCAATAAGAAACTATATTTTATGATGTATAAATTAAGAATAATAGAGTAATTAACTTGAAGACAACTTCATACAAAAACCTAATCTTATTGTTCAATGGGGGTAAGAATCAAAGAGTTGCTTGTCCTATGAAATTTTGATGACAATAACATCATATCTTACATTTTACATCGTTTAATGGTATCACAAGCCATTAAGTGATCTTTTGTAATGGTATCACAAGCCATTAAGTGATCTTTTGTAATATCATTGTTATTGGAGTTGCATAGACAAAAATAACTATAATGTTTGTAACTTCTTTTAGTTTGGAATGTTTTGGGTCTTACTAACCCAAATATTATCATGAACATAAATTAGAAAAATGAAATTTCTATGACACTATCACACTTTTAAAAAACATTTTCCAATGGTTGTTGTATAACTATTTTAGGCATCACATGGAACACCCTTAAAAATACTCTATATTATGCCATCCATTAACTTGATACCGTAATGTGAACTATAAGAGCTAGCATAAAACTTAACCAAGCTAAAAAAACAAAACAAGCAATGCTCAAATCTGCAAGAAAATATGGAATGAAGGAAAACAAAGATCATTAATGAAAACACTTACAGGGTGAGAAGACCAGAACCAGAAATAGCTTGAAATGCAACACTAAAAACAATTTGTTAATGGCAGGAGAGTTTGGGCCACCACGTTATTTAGATATGGTTATGTTTGGACATGGCTTTACATTTTCTTCACGCTCATATTTTAAAAAGCATGATGGGCATGCCATGGTGATGGGTAACAATCCATCATGTAATGCCCAGAAAACATTGGTTGTTTAGTGCCTAATGACAACAAAAATAACCTTTGCCGATCTCTAACGACATGTCAGCCACCATAAATATTATAAGAAATCTAAACGATGGTTGAAAAACATTATTTATACCGATAAACCTGTAATCACTGGTCAGGATCATCCTGCTGTGAGTGCTCTGCCCCATGAAACATCTTGTGGTCCAGATTCTGCTTTGGAGTATTCCATGCGTGCAGAGACGGTCTTGTTTGTCGGCGAAGTTTGTAATTCAATTTATGGCCAAACCATTCAAGATAAGGTTAACTCAGGTGACGCCAAAAGGGTAACTTCAACTTCAAAAATATAATTTTTGTGGAAGAAAGTACTTTTTGAAAGTTCTATCAGATAATATTTGAATCATCTTTTATCATTAAAAAAGTTCTATCTGGAAGAGGCGTTGTGCTTGGCCGAATTTGATGTATATTGTATGTCAGCCAAACCAATCGTTTATCAACTGTAAAATTGTATTTCGATCCGCTAGTAATATTTAAAAGCCCGTCAGACACTTAGTATTCCTAAAAGCAGTTTTATAAATCGTTATGAAAAGAAATTTCTAAATTATGATTACCCTTTCGGCCATGAATACCAATTCAGGATTTTTGCCTTCTTTTCTTCGGAAAGTTGGGTCGAACTTATTATGCAGGGAGCTGGTTTCAAATTTCTAACACCTGCTCCCAAAGTGAGAAACAACTTGCCGGAGTGAAGCTTGCAGGATCATTCGTACAGAATTTTGTCTTCTTAATAAAAGAATGCAATGAAACACTGTTAATTTGTCTTCTTTGCAAGTTAGATTAACACCGACACTGAAGACTCAGATTAGGTCATGTGCATGATTGTGGAAACTCGAATCAAGCACAGAACCCACAACTTATGACTTACGAGTTATGTGAAAGTATTAGATATGTCGCTTCCTAATCTGTCTCCTTCCGACTCCATAAGTTTTGTAGACTTTTCAAGTCAAGAAATGTTAGCCCAAGAAGATTAAAATTTAGGCAACTTTGGGGCTTCTGTCGACATTTCTGTGTTCTGTGGCTTACACTGTATCTTGGACTATCCATGGAAAACTTATCTGTTTCTAGTGGATATAGTGATTCCTTGCAGCCGAAGGGGTCTGTACCGACCAACAAGATGAAGTCTATGAGTACCCCTGCCATGGAAAACTTATCTGTTTCTAGTGGATATAGTGATTCCTTGCAGCCGAAAGGGGTCTGTACCGACCAACAAGATGAAGTCTATGAGTACCCCTGCCCTTCCCAAATTAATTTTCCCGAGCTTTTTTTTTACCTCACCCATCATAAACCGAGGGGACAATGTGGAGTCTCACATTCATATGTTATGGTTTTTAGGCTAGAGCATGGTAAATATTTAATGCAATTAATGACCATGATTTATATTGCTTGTCATAGTCAGTAACCATGACATTGTTTTTGTTATAGTTATTGATATCAACTCTCCCATGGTATCACTAGCTGTGATTAATAAGTTTCAATCACATGACAATAAGGAATCCTATGGTTCTTTAACTCATGCAAATTATTTATGATGGTATCATAGATAAAGCAAAGAACATGATGTTTTATAGGGAGTTGAAATCATCACCAAATCCTTTACTACCTTGGCCAACTTATTAAATTAAATAAATGAACTAAAATAATGATTAAAGATGCCACTTGCATTAGGTCATTATTAAATTATTATTATTATTACTATTATAATACAGTAGATATAGCAAAGCATGAAAAGTTCAAATGAGCTAGAATAAGCTAAACAAATTAAGGGGGAAAAAAAAAGAAAACACATGATCATTTGTAAAATGGAAACTATGAGGTCTCGATTAATACTTAAGCCAAATATGCTTCATTAGAGGTCTTTGTTGACTTATTTGCACATAAATCCAAACAATTCTTCTCTTAAACTGTGTAGTTTACTTAGAGTCGACATATATCTTTTCTTTTAAACAATAAAAAAGAACTGACATATAGACTTTAAAAAAAAAGCCTTGCATGCATAATTTTGTCTCCATGCTGAAGCATTTCTAGAATTTAACAATTTAAAACATTTCAAAGTTAGAAAAACTTGCAATGAGTTAACAACTAAAGCAAAGGATTGCTTACATAACAAAGGGAATTTACTTTAGCTCATTAGAGTAGTTGTTAGGCTCTTCATCGTAAACAAGTTTATTGCAAAAATTGAAATATCCAAGAAAGCAAATGATACTTATGATATAAATTTGAAAATGTGTATTGTTAACTTAGTGGGGAGAGAATTAGTGAGCTCTTGTATGTTGTTCCACCATATTAGTGATGTTACTCAGATGACGATAAACTTAACTATTTTAACATTAAATATTTCGAATATCTATAGCTACAATTATAGAAACATTATTAGAGGGAACCACATCTAAACCTGCTTAATAGTCTATAATAGGGGACACCACCAGCATTGACCAAGCTTGACCAAACGTCGTTTATGAGCGACGACGTACCCCTACGCTCAACTATATGAATATGAGAGCATACGCGTGATCTAGTTGAACTCCACAGGTGGACTAGTTGTGGGACCTAGATAGTTATACATTGATCACAATTCGCTATCTTCCCACTTGGACTAGTAGTAGCTTTGTCACATATGGTTTAGTCTAGAGTGAGGCATATGATGTTGTCCTAATTCTACATTACTCGTGATAACAGAAAAGATAAATTGATTACAGTAATAATGGAAGTGAAACCCAAATTAGCCTATGGTAATGATCTCTGTCCTTAACCATCCGTACATGTCTTGGACTTTGTGGGATTACTACTAGGAATGCCAAGTATTTTCACATAAATGCTCGTGATTAATGTGTACACATTCTGCTTAATGATAAGAAAAGTAAATAATAATAAATTAAACTATTAATTAAAGAAGGTGTTAAATAAATCAAGCAAAAAAAATTAATCTCAATCTTTATTATTGGTCATGCACATCTCCAAGTACGTCACACTTGAAGAAAGGTGTCATGCAATTACAAATGTCACATTATGGGCATGCACTAGAAATAACGAACTTGAAAGAAAGAAAGAAACCAAATTGAAGAAAAGAACTTGACTCTCCTCCCCCCACCCCCCTACAAAAAAAACTTGTTAATTGTGTGCCCGAGTGCCGTATTTACAGGCTAACACAGGAATCACAATATCATGTATACAATATTGTATCCATGCCATGATATCACATACCCAATATCAAGGCCTAGCAAACTATGATTCATCATACCCCCATGATTGAGTAAAAACTCATCCTCGAGTTAATATAATGAGAAATGTGTCCTTTGCAAAACATTATGAAGGTATGGAATTATTGACTACTATTGACCAACCATGCCACAGTATGGAAAACACAAAACATCGATGAAAAACACAAAATGTTGGAACTCATGTGGTTCTTAGAGGTGGTGGCTCCTCCATTGGTGTCTTCCCTTTATCTAGTACTGTAGGCCTTTTAGATTGTTGTCATGTGAGAAGTGTTTGTAGTTTTTCTTCTTCCATCCAAGGATCATGCATAGTCCATGCTGATGTTCCAATGTTTGATAGAGTTAATACCTCCCACAGACACAGTAGCTGTGGAAACATCTAGTTCGCTTTGACATACCACATAGCAAACTGTCATCATTCCTCCTCATAGGCTCTAGCTTTTTCTTGTCATTCATAATAATCTATCAGTCGTCAAGACAAATTTGGTACTACATCTCTTTGATCATGGTAGCTTACTTTGAACACTTCTAATTCAGAGTTTGCAACTTCTAATTTTTGCAACATTTTCTTATGTTCGGAAAACTATATCTCATACTTAACGTAGGTGGTACCTATCTTTTTCTCAAGCTCATTTCTCAGGTGCCATGCTATTAACATGGCCAAGTTGGCATATCATAGATTTTCCAACTCCATGTACTCTGTTAAATCTTTAATTTGCAGGTCCCATCTTTTCAATTTCACTTGGTGGAAGAAGGCATATGTATCCAATATGGCTCACCTACCAATTTGATGAGCACTGAAAGAGTTAATATGAGTCTTAGCCATATGGATATCCTTTTCAATTATTTCTTTGTACATCCCCACTTGATCACAGAAGTGCTCTTTTAACTTTTCATGCTTCTTGGCCTCATTCTGCCATGCACTAATCTCTATTACCATCTTTTGATAGATGGCATGGACCTCCTCCATAAACGGGTTCTATTTTCTCTGGCCAAGAAATTCATAACTTGGTTGACCTATACTAATTTTTCTCGCATTTGTTGAAAACTTTCTTTAAGAACATTCTTCTATTTCTCAATTTCTGTTAGCCAAAGATTTTTAGCAGCAAGCTATTTATTCTCCTCCTGTAGGGCCTTGAGAGCCTTATCATGTGCATATGTTTGAACTTGTGCCTTGGAAGTATACCAATTAGAATGTTCTTTCTCCCTTACCACCTTTTTATTCTCTTCTAATAATTTACTTAGTTGCTCATTTCTAAAAACATCCAATTAATCAGCTATGATAAATTGGGAAGGATCCCTTCATTCAGCTTGTAGGGTGATGAGCTTTTCTTGTAGTCTTTGCAACTCTACTTCTACATGCTCAGCCCTAACTTTAGCCATGACCAATTTTCCTTTAGTTGAAATGAGGTTTGATTATTCTATTGTGAAATCTTGAGGGATGTCAAACAAGGAAGTCATAACCTATCCTATTTGCAGCAAGTGATCCAAAACATCCTCATGTTCTACAGTAATCATTGAGGAACCAGCCAAAACTTGAGCATCATGTGGTCCTGTGAAATATCCTGATGGCACAATAGGGACATTAAAAGATTCTTTGATGTGGTTTGCAACCACCTTTGCTACACCTATCACATCTTGGTGTTGCATGACCATAACTGTGGCACCTTCACTAGTTTCTAATCTGACTTGGAAGGATGTAGTATTCCCAAAGATTTCCTTAGACCATTGGGACTCTCCTCCTAAAATCAATGAAATGTGCTCACTCATAGGGTCAACTAAAACAATGGGCTACACAACATCATCAATGACACTAAATAAATTTTTAGCATCATGAATCCCCCAACTCACCATCTTAGAAATGGTTCTGAGCTGACTGATGGATGTTCAATAGTCCTATTGCAGTAGTGACGATTGTTGGACTTGCTAGCTTATGGGTTGCATGATGGATCTTGCTTCTTGTTGTTAGCTAGGCCTTTCCATTTGAGGTGTATTGGGTGCAACCATTTGCTCTTCCTCTTACTCTGATTGCTCACCAACGTCTTTCTTTGGCACTGGTAGTTTGAGTACTTCAGCATACAAAGCATTTTGGGGTTTTCTAAGAATATCATTCGTATAGCCCAAAATTCTAGCACATTTACATAACTTCCTCATGAGACAAGGAAAAGGGAAAGAAATCTTCCCTATATTTCTTTCTTTGAATCATCTTAGTATTTCTGTCAAATATAACTGGGGCAAATTTGTAAATATTTCCATCAAAATTGCACTACCCTGCACTACATAACTAGAGAGTCTGTTTAAGCCTTTGGTGTCGAAAATGTGAGACGTGTCTATCTTAAAGTAAATGATCTCTTCAAGGGTCAATTCCCCATAAGCTTTATTTTCTTTGTCGTAAGCCTATTTCAAGAATAACTTTCTTGCACCTATGTTTGAGCGAGTGGATATATGAGCAACCTTTGATCCCTCATTTGGAAGATTTAAGATGTCTACAATGGCCCTTGAAAAGAAATCAATGGGAACACCACCTACATTGGCAATGGTACCTTCTTCCTTGCCATGCCAAAATTTGTATGTCTCACCCAAATACTAGTCACCACTTTTTGAAATAATGGGCCACAATGGAGATGCTTTAAGTTGATTCTGCACTAGTTCAAGGGAAAACATGATGAAAGGCCTGAAATTGAGCTCCACAATCATGGCTGAGAAGACAAGCTTCTCCCGAATGGCTTGGAAACATTATAGGGACAATGTGAGATGTTGCCTTGGTTCGAGAGCTCTAACTTATCCACCTTCCACACGTGGTAAGATTGCACTGTCATAGGGGTTTCTTACTCTATGTGTTCTACATGAATTCCCTAGCATCTGTCTCCTCTCAAGCATTTAGTTTCTCCTTGCGAAGGTCCTAGTCGATCTCTTCTTTTTGGGGCCATCTGTAATCACACAAAGATCAATTTTTACTAAGGTTGTGTAGAGAAATTTTTAACTCATACCTTACTCATTACCTTAGTTCACAGTTCATAAGTACATAGTGTGATTTTAGAGTTAGAAATATTTTTGAGAAGTGGCTCCAAAAGGTGTTAATATTGACCTTACATCATTGGGTTTCATCAATTTCTTTACATGTGGCACTTACAATTGGTTGGGTGGCTTGGGTGATTGATGAAAATAAACTTCGCATTTAAACATAAAATGTTTCTTTAGTAAATATTTAATTTCTTAACCCTATGATATCCTTCAGACAATAGCAAATTTCAAAAAANAATGTTAGGGAGCTAGATATTATGCTTAGAAGATGGAGAGGTAAAGATCTAATTCACAAAGGAAAATTTCAACAACTCCCTAGTGGAAAATTAAGAACATGAATGTTGAAGTAGGCAAGGTTGTAACTATATATAAGTAGGCGAGACCCAATATTGCGTACCCGATATTAGGCTAGATGCAATATCACCTACACGATATTGTGTCTCCACCAACATGCACTAAATGTAGGGATTGAGTGGAAATAATGAATTTTTGATATTTAATGAAGGATTTGAGATTAAATTGGAAGGTCTAAGGTATTTGGAAAATTAATTTTGAGGCACTAGAAGTGTGTCATGGTAAAGTCATATATTAAAATTTGTGAAAAGGGACTAGGATGAAGGGTGTATAGTAATTGTTAAGGAATGATTGATTAAAATGATAAGATAAAGTATAGCTTGCTTAGGTGAGTTGTTGGAGGGTATAAAATAATGTGGTCATCTACAATAGTACAAGTTACAAAAGTTACACAAGTGGGTCCTTTCCAAAGTTGGCTCTAGCCTATGATTCCCTTATGGAACCACACCTCTAATGTCCATGGGAACTAGAATAGCTTAATTCAACATATATCTATGAATAAAAGACACATGTTAGAACCACTGAGTTGAGATAATAACTCTACATTACACCACCCACAAGTTATGAACATTCGGACAACAAGCTGAGTAGGACTGTAGAAGGGATTGTAGAAATCAGGGCATGAGGTTTCTAATGATGGTTACAATGGAATATTGTGTGTAATTAGTGGTTAAATAACCATGTTTCTAGCTTTCCAAGTTTCAAACCAAGTCCATACCACATTGCAATGACAACGCATTTCTTCATCCATAAACAAATAACCATAAGTCTACTAGAGTTGCAAGGAGTAACATCACTTGGCATTTGTTCAAGGGAGGAGCGGGGCATCATGGTGGCACACTTTTACTATTATTATTATTATTATATATTATTTATTTATTTATTTTATGGCTTTATGAAGTTTCCTACCTTCAGGCATGGGCACGTGTCTTTCCAGTGGAATCCACAAAATCTTATTTAGTGCCATTTTGAATTGCTTTTATTTCCATTTTTCATTAGATCTACAAGGATATAGTTACAACCTCGGCAACATGATATAACATATGAAAGTAGCCAAAGAGAATCTACGAATTCCCTTGATGTCACACCCTTGTCATTCCACCTTGGTCCTTCACTCATCTCTCCAGACACAATGACTATCAAATTATTTATAGTTGGATGATGAAAAAGATTACCATTGTGACTAGAGCACAAACCTCTTATTAATGGAATAGGTGGGAGGATGTTCTGGTCTCAATGTCCAAATAATCAATCCCTTATGACTAGGCAACATACAAAAAAACCTCACTTTAATGGGAAACATGATCAACTTATTCATGGTTGAGATTACAACGAAAGATTGAAAACTACAATTAGAAAAAGTTTTCTAAAAATAGATAAATGACAAAAAATTGTAAAACAAAAATATAAAATAACACTTAAGAATATTGGAAATTAGAATGGGGGTGACCCCCATGACTAAACATTTGGTCACGACTAGGATTAATAAGTGGATGAATAGGATCCATGCATGTATGAAACATTAGGAACCCTTCATGCCTTAGCAACTGGGTGTTGATTGGTGGTATGGTGGATGGGTAGTAAAATTGTTGGTCACACACCTGATTATAGAAAGCATAGTGGGGAAGGTTAGATGGTGTGTGTACATTATGAGGGAAATCCAATGCACTATGGCATCCTTGACTATATGGTAGTATGCATGGATCTGTATGTCCCTTCACATTGGTGCATTTACTGGATCATGTGGATGTTGAAGTGTGAGGTGGAGGCCTAGGTATAGTAATAGGGGTTGTTGATGGAGCTAAGGAAGAAGTGGCACCAAGTTGACCTTGGGCTAGTTTAGAGGATGGAGTAAGTTCAGAAGTGTGATTCCTCTTCCTACAGCCATGTCTAAAGAACAGATGCCTCCAATGTTGCATGTGGAACCTACTTTGGTTAATAGCAGTAGCGAAAGTTACATTTGTTAGTTGGCACAGTGGTGCAGAACCATTCAATACATCTAATGGTGATGGAGAAGGCGGTGAAGGATGAAAATACTAAGGGTGAGAAGAAGCATGAGAAGTATGAGGTAGTGATCCCTCAGGAGAAGACACAAGTTGATGGTACTTGGGAGAGCAATAATGGTGATTGGAGGTAGAAGATTCAAAATTGGTTGGAGAAATAGGATGTTGAACATAGTAGGCATTTGGTTTAGGTAGATAGGGAGGATGTGGCTAGCTAGATGGTGGTCTCCCCCACGCCTATGAGTTTTTCCACTATGGTGGAGCAAAGTGTTGAGGTTGGTAATAGCTCCCCTCAATAGAGTACAATGGGTTATAGGGTTGTCCATAATTACCTTGTGGAATAGCGATGTCCCTAAATTAATACCTTTGTATGAATTTTGCATGTAACTTCCTTGCCCAATGCTCATATAGATGTAACAAGACTAGGCAACGGCCCTTTGGATGGTCATATAAATAGACATCACATTCATCCTCATTATTTGTAGTTGAGCCTTTGGCCTCGTTACCCTTAGCCATTCTCCCTAGTTGCCAAATAGTGTTCTTAACTATTTCTAATTTTTGTGCCCTCTAGTTATTTCGATTGCCAAGTTTATTTTGGATGACCCTCTCCCTGACAGTGTCTTCTAAATTCACACTTTGTTCATTTGCCCATATGGTCAGCTTGTTATTCTTTACCTCAATTTCATCTATCGATTTCTATATTGCTAAAGGTTGGGACTATGTCACCCTTTCAGAATTGGTTGCTTCCTCTTCCTTGTAGTTTTGGACCTTTCTTATTTCTAGAGTTGGGTCTCACTTAAATGCTTTAGCATTCACCCATTTAGATAATTCTCTCTCTTCTTTTGATAGAAACTTTATTAGTTCTTTGACGTGGTGGGCTTGGATCTTATATAGTTGTCCTCGAGCATACTTTCCAAGGTTCACCCTTGTTCCATTACTAAGCCCATCTATAATGTGGAGTATTTTCTCTTTCTTAGAGAGCCTATTACTTGGACATTTATTTATTAAGGAATAATATCTATCTAAGGTCATGTCCAAGGCTTCTTATTATTCTTGTTTTCTTCTTTGGATTTGTTTCCTCAAGGTGGGGACTTGCACATAGGTTTGGTATCTTTTATTGAAAAGTTCTAACATGGTTGACCATCATCTAATTGAATTTTCTTCAAATGATTTATACCACAGTTTGGCTTTATTGGTTAGTATCCTAGGAAAGAGCTTAAGCTTTTGTCATTTATTGTCCACATTGTTGACCACACAAGAATCATGCAAGGCTTGTAAATGATGTTGTAGATCTAAATCATATCCTCTTGCAAATTTTGGAATATTATTCAGGTTGAGGTTAGGTAGTCGACTCTTCTTGCAATGCATATGAGATATCTTAACAACCTTTATGATGTGCATTAGGCTTTTAGGGACTAACAGGAATTTATCATCATCATAAAAGTTACGATTAAAATATCTATTTGACTAATGGTGATGATGGGCTTGTGTTCATGTTGATGACCTTGAGTGTATTTATAGGTTTGATTTCTACTTTTATTCCAACCCTTTTGTGGAGCTCTATCTCTACCTACGTTCATCTTTGTTAGAACTAAATGTTGCAGTTGAGGGGGAAGATGAAAAGGAGGAACTGGTAGGATAGCCATGGCTTCTATAATGTTCCTCAAGGTCCCTTGTTTTATCATTTCTAAGTACTGAGGAGGTGTTAGGCCTTGAGGCCTCCCCTAGTTTAGGATTGATGTCATCTTCTTTAAGATTATGTACCTTAGGTGAATGTAGTCTTTAAGTGTCATTGGGGTGGCCATGGTCATGAGAAATACCTTTATACGGTGGATCATTTCAATCTTCTTCATTATATATTTCATTAGTTCTCTAATGAATAGGTGTGCTATATAGTTCGTAATCATTTCCACATGAGTGGGACATTATTGTCAATTTGTGGTGTGTGTTTGAATACTTCTCGAAATATATATCGTTAATATCCTTTTACAATGATATTGCATAATATAACTAATCTAGATAACTAGCGTCATCCTCGGCAATGACACCAATGATGAGTGATGATATACCCTTATGATCAACCATACAAATACAAGTATTTATGCATGATCTGGTCAAACTTTGTGGATGGACTAGTTGTAGCACCTAGATAATTATACATTGATCGTAGTTCATTGTCTTCCCACCTAGACTAGTAGTGGCTTTATCACATATGATTTAGTCCAAAGTGAGGCATATGATATTTTCCTAATTCTACGTTACTCCTGATAAAAGAAAAGATAAATTTATTAAACTAATAATGGAAGAAAAATCCAAATTAGCCTATGGAAATGGTATCCATCCTTAACCATCCATACACATCTTGGACTTCATGGGATTATTGCTAGGCATGCCAAGTATTGGCACTTAAATGCTTATTACTAAGGTGTACACATTCTACTTAATGATAGGAAAAGTAAATAACAATAAATTGAATTAACTAAAGAAGGTATTAAATAAATTAAGCAACAAAAACTAATCTAAGTGAATGTTGCAATGATGAAAGTAATTTTGATCTTTCTTGTCGATCATGCACGTGTCCAAGTACATCACACTCAAACAAAGGTCTCATGTGATTACAAACATCACACTATGGGCATGCACTAGAAATAACTAACTTGAGAAAAAGAAAGAAACTAAAATAAATAAAATAACTTGACTCCCCCCCTCCCACCCCACTAAAACTTATCAACTGTGTGCCTGAGTGCTATATTTATCAGCTAACATAGGAATCACGATATGACATATATGATATCATATCCAAGTTGTGATATTGTGTATTCGATATCACATACTTGATATCATGGCCTAACAAACTGTGATTCATCATCCATTTACATATTTGGCCACCATGATGTGGATTCTTTTTATGATCGACTTGTAACATCTTGTCCCTTGTTAAGGGTGGAAAAAATTGTAAATAATATATTAACCTTCAAATAAAGGGACACATTGTTATGAGGAGTTATGATTATTCATGTATCCCTTGAGAAAGGGTTTGACCTATGTCATTTAAGGCCAGGGTTAGAGGTTATACGAGGCATGGAGTTATGGAGCTAGGAGAGGCAAGTAATAAGAGCTAGGTGAAGTGAGACAAAAAGAGAATAATCACCCCTTTGGTAGGATAGCCTAACTATGGTGGTAGTGGTGGATTGCCTCTAAGGCTTAAGTGGTATAGGAAGACAACCTAGAGGGTGTTATAGTACTTTCTTCAATTAATAATTTTTTTTCATTTTTTCTTATTTCACTCTTGAATACCAATTATTTATTTACCAATTAATTTGTTTATTAAATATTTATAATATTTTTACAATATTATCTAAGAAAACAATGAATGCAATAAATTAAGTGATCATATTTTTACATCATCGAGGAATGGGATGTCACATTTGGTATTATAGCTAACCATGATTCAAGAACCAAAGTGGAAGAAAAACTTTATTTTATTATTATTATTATTATTATAGAATATAAGTAAATTTAAGCTAAATAACAAAATGGAATAAAATATTATTTTATTTTATTCTATAGTTAACAAGAAGTGAGAGGAAGTACATCTAAGTAGGATATAAAAAAGGAAGAATAGGAAAAAGAAGCAGAATGGGAAAAATGTAAGGAATGTAACTATGACTATTTTTTATGACTAAACAATCCTAGAAGATCTATGACTATCTTCCATTGGGATTCTTTCTCTTTAGCAGTAGCATCTACCTTACTAAACCCTACTTTGCATCCAGCTAGTCTATTACACAATTTTTTGATATATTTGGTTGCACGTCTTGCTGCAACTACTAATTCCTCCTTTATTTTAAGTTAGATCTTTAACATATCTATTTGTATTGTTTAATCATCCCTGTTTCTTTGTCATTCCTTCTCCTTTTTTTTATAGAAACAAAGCTATAAATTATGAGCTATGAGTAAATCAACAAACAAATACCAAAAATAAAGAGAGAAAAGAAAAGTATTACCTGAAATTGATCATTATCAATTTAGAGGAACCATTCATGAGTCTCTAGATGGTGAGGATAGCATGTTGCACATTTCAATTCTCTTAACAGTTGCTCCAGATCTTTTATAGTATTTGGAGCATCCTCAAGAATTGGATGCAAAGGTGATGGAACTCTAACTTGTATTAAATTATAATCTACCTTGAAGTTGCATGACTAAGACTCTCATAGATGATAGACACTCTCATGAATAGAATAGGGTTATTATCAAAGATTTATTGACTAATGCACTGAAGAAGCACAAGTTCTTTTTCAGTAGTTGCTACTATTTTTTTCATTGAATAAGAAGATCATAAATAGAGAAAGAAGAAACCACTAGAACAAACTCAAAAAATAATGTTGGTGCTACCTGTGGAAGAGAACCACTTCTAGGTATCACAAAAAAAGAAAGCATGACTAGTGATCTAGGTGGTGAAATGTAAGGTTGTGCAGAAGTAGCACCTACATCATCTCTATCCATCTCTCAATTAAAGTATTGTCACTCTATAGACCTCTACAACAAAACAAAATCAACATTATACAAAGGAAAGAGGGAAGTGTTCAAACCTTTAAATAACTAAAACTTACCTCTAGTTGCTTTTCCTTATCTTGCCTTGAACTCTACCAAGTTTTTTGGGGTTGTTGTTGAGCTTGTTGTTGATTATGTTGCCTTATAGCTATTGGACCACCAAAAGTTTGCCTAGTATCTGGCCTCTATAAAAAAAATGAAATTTATTAGAAAAAAACAAATATATAGATAAGACATTAAACTAAGTAAATTATATTTAAAATATATACCTTGGGAGTTGAAAGTGTGATCTATTCTTGTGATTGGACCATACCAAAGGTCGAAGTACCTTGAACTTCTTCAAACTATGCAACTCCAACACTCTACATTAGTTCATTCTATAGCCTATATTGCAGTATCAAAAGACATAAAATAAAAAAATAATTAACAAACAAGAAAATAATAAGAACATGAAAAATACCTCATTAATTTCTTCTTGATTCTGAGCATGTCGTAAAGCTAGTTGACATTTCCTGGCATCCATAAAATTACTCATTGTTCTCATCTTCAAGAAATTTAGGGCATAATTAGGGATTGTAACAAGTAAAATGTTTTTTTTTCTTGGATAATCATAACTTAGGGTCATACACATGATCAAGGGTATACAACATAGGGTATAGCATTTAGAAATATTTTGTTGGACAATAGTAATTTCATCCATAAAATTATACCAGGCAAAAAAACAAGACAATGACCAATCAAATTCTACTAGTTATGGCATCATGAATTATGAAAATAG
Source organism: Gnetum montanum (assembly GCA_015680685.1). Classification (NCBI taxonomy): domain Eukaryota; kingdom Viridiplantae; phylum Streptophyta; class Gnetopsida; order Gnetales; family Gnetaceae; genus Gnetum; species Gnetum montanum. Next base: position 213,573 of record MNCI01028403.1, on the reverse strand, counting down.
AATAAGAACCAATATTGGATTGTTGTCTATACCATAAAACCTTAGTACTAACAAATAGACATAAATCAAAGTGAGCCTCATTAATGAAATCTTCATGAACAGATTGGCTTTTGCTAATGGTAGAATCAGTAACATAATCAAATAATTCCTTCTTACAAAAGGTTTTAAATTTTTGGTAATAAGTTGACAAAATTAAAAGATCCTCTCCTTCCTAAAAAGCTCATGCTACTTGAATATCAAAAATAAGGATTGTTATTACTCCAAAAACTAAATGGGAAGTAGAAATTTTTTTGCTATTGTACTATTCATACCATTCCATAAGAATACCATTGTAATGGAAGAGTTTAAAAATTGGAAAAACAAGTAAATTAGCTAACCTAGGAGTGGTAAGGTATTGGAAACCCTCCTTTCCAAGTAAAATATGAACATAATCATAAACAGAGAGTACATTATTTTGATGTAAAATAATATTAGACAATAGAGAGTTACTTGAAGGAGTTTGAGGTGAAGTCTAATGTTTGGAAGCCATGATAAAGATGGTTAGAATTCTTTATGATAGAAAATCTTCAAGCTTCTATACTAATAATTTTCTACTAATATTGAGTTGTGATGGTCAAATTATCCTTCTTCTCATATTTATAATACAATAATAAAAATGTTAGTAAAAGTAAAGATAATGTTATAACTTTAGATAACCAAAGATCTAATAAAAGCTAACGTATACTTTTTAAAGAAAAAGCTAACATTTAATTTTTTAGATTTTATGATTTTTATGTTCACTAAAGTGAAATTATATGTAGTTTAACTCAAAGTTCTCTCTAAAACAATTCCAACAATACCCATTTCATCAAAACTTGACTTACAGTTTGAAAGATATGGTAATTCTTGGGTTACATGAAGATTAAATATATATATATATATATATATCAAAAAGAATAAAAATGCATTTTTTTAATTTTAAAATTTAAAAAAAACAAAGTAGGAGGTCTTGGATTCAAACTCAAACCCCAATAATTCTTTTTTAAAAGATACTTTAAAAGGAAATTTCTATGACGAGTCATAGCCAATCATAGTTAACCATGACAAGGTTGTGACTATAAAAGACTAGCCCTTGGGCAAGCCCCAAAGGGAACCTCTAAGCCCTTTACCATGCATCTGTTGTGATGGCATGCCTGCCAACACTATGCTTACTATCACCTACTACTCTTTGTTGGCCTTTTTGAAATCCTGACACCTCTTCTCATCTTGGCCATGTGGTCCTACTGCGAGGCATCACGACCACCTATGGAAAAAGGGTAGGCTCTACCATAGGGGAAAGAAACCTTTGCATGTGTTCTACTCTACTTATCTACTAGGCACCATGGTAGGACCACTAAAGAGCACCAACAACATACTAAATCTTGTTGTGACACACCTTATCACTTTATGATGTGCCTATCCACACCGCATCACCTACACTATGTTGTGCCCCACCTGCCCACACCATGCCATGCCTAATACTATTGCTCGCTTGTCACTTGCTTGCTACCTACTGTGCACACCACCGATCAGTACCTTTAGCACTACTGATAAATGCCTCCAGTGCTACCGATCACTACCTTTAGCACTACCAATCACTACCTCCAGTGTCACTCATAACTACCTTTAGCACCACTAATCACTGCCTTTAGTGTCACCAATCGCTACCTTTGGACATTGCCAATAATTTCCTCTCCATGTGCTAGCCCTAAAACAAGCTATAGGGATCACACAACTAGCTGTGTTGGTGCAAACGAGGATCATGCGAACCCTAGAATAGGTCATCCATCAATTGATAAAAAAATTGAAATTTTTTTGATCATTATCAAGAATTTTGAAATTCTCATCAATTGATGGATAAAGTTCAACATTTCTTTTTGTGCCATAATTGTTATTTTAAATAGAAAATGCACTTAATTATTTACAAAAATTCAAATTGGTATTGCAGTAACAAGAGAAAAAAATAATTTTTCATTAAACATGCACATCCTAAAGTAGAACAGGGATGGATGACCTCTTAGGAAGTCTTGGAAAACATGAAAGTTTTGTAAACTTAAAATAGCTATAAATTTTGAATCTGGAGTCTATTTCTAACCAAATAAAAATCAATTTCAACATATTTGTACCTTTTGAACTTAATGGAATGGTTAAATTTAGCTTTTTTATTATAGAAAATTAGCATTTAATTCATTGTTCCTAGTCTCAAAAATAATTAGGATTTGGTACTTGATAAGAGATCTGTGATAGTTTCAACTTCTTCTCAAAATAGCTATCAATTTCAAGACCCATAAAAAGAGTCATAGAAGCTAATGATTCTAAACATACCTAATTTCTTCAACTTATCGATGTCAAGAACCTAAAGAATAAATTGGAGAGAAATGAAAGCCTGAGTCAATGACCAAATGAATGCCCTTGAAGATCAAATTAATGAGATCAAGGGTTTCCAAGAAGAACTTCAACACTCAAACCCTAGGTTCTAGATAGACATACATAATATGTCTAATGAATTTAGGAAATTATCCCAAAGATTAGGGAATAAAAGATCAAACATGCAAGAAAAGATGGATTCCTTTGTAAACTCCATCAAATAATTAACTGACCATCTCATTCAACCTTCAAATCCTACCTATGATCTACCTAGGGAACAACATCAAGATCAAGATCAACCTCCCCCTAAGGATCCACATCAAACACAACCTCTACTTGCTAATGGAAAAAATACCAGAATCCCTCTTGTAGGTTGTAGAATTGCAACCAAAGGTGAGGGATATGGGAACTAGTTTAATTCACCTAGAGAATGATTGACACAAGTTCATGCTAAGAAAGTAAAGTTAGATCATTATGATGGAGCCCCTGGATCTAGTGCTAAGCTAAAGAATTGGCTTGATATAATGAAAAATTACTTCGATATATTGAATTTGTCAACCCATGAACATTTAGAAGTTATCTCCTTGTATTTAAGAGGACTTATGACAACATGGTGGAATGGACTGGGATCTCAAGGTTTGATTACAAATTGAATTAATTTTTATCAAATTTTTGAATAGAAATTCATTCTTGATTCTTTTCTCAAAGACTGAAAAATGATATTTAATTTATATGGTTGGAAAGGTGATTCATAGATGATTATTAGAAGGAATTCTATGATCTTTCTTTGTATGTAAGTTACTAGGACGAGGGAGAATTAGCTTCAAAATTCATTGGAGGACTACATGCTCAACTGTGTCCCAAAACACAAGTCCATAATCTTCAAAACATTGATGAAGCATCTAGAATTGATAAGGATTATGAGGAATTGAATCAAATATGAGCTACCCTTCAACAAGAAACTCTTTGACAAACTACCTTTCCACAAGCAATGCTAGAGGAGACAACAATAAAAAAAGCTCGATCACGATTAAGATGTTTTGTTTGTGGTGAAGATCATTTCAAATGAGACTACCCAAAATTTTAAACAAAAATACCAAGGACCAACTAAATCAAAAATGAAAAACCCAACACAAACATGAAGAAAGGAAAAATTCCAACCACTACCATAGCTATAAAGAAGATATTTGCATTAACTAAATTAGGTTTGTGTAAATTTCAATTTGCTTTACTAATTTTTTAAGGTTCAATCAAAGGTAAACAAATTAAATTTTTGATTAATAGTGCTGATAGTGATAACTTTATCTCTCTAAAGTTAATTAATTTATTGAAATCAAGTTTACCTTCCAAGAAAATCATTAAGATAAAATTGGTAGATGGAACAACTATGAGCAAGCATACCAGGTATGGAGAAATTAAATTTAACTTGCAAAACATGTATTTCATTGATGAGGTTTTTGAATTTGAACTAGGTGATGTTGATGCAATTTTAGGAATTTCTTTCCTCCAAAAATTTGATATTACTACTCACTTTGGAACTCGTATTTTAAAACTCCCAACCACTGATGGAGTTAGGGTTCTAAGGGGGTAGGAACAATAAAGAAAATCTATATGATAACTATTAAAAAAGATAAAAGATTAGTCAAAAAAGGTGCTATGATGTTGGTTGTCAAAGTAACCCAACCTCAAAGATCTTCAGGTATTGAGATCCTGAAAGAGCTTAAGGAATATAATGATTCAGTATTTGGTGAAACTAGAGAACTACCTCCAAAAAGAACCGTTGAGCATGTCGTTAATATTTTTCTTGGCATAAAACCTATTTCAAAAGCCCTTTATAGATTTTCTAACTTTGAATTAAGAGAATTAAAAGCACAATTAGACCAATTGTTGGAAAAAGGAAAAACTAGACCTAGCATATCACCTTGGGGTGCACTAGTCTTATTCATTAAAAAGAAAGATGGTACACTAAGATTATGCATCGATTATAAAGCATTGAATAAAGTGATGATTAAAAATACTTATCCCTTTGCTTAGGATCGATGATTTGTTTGATCAACTTATGGGTGCATGTTATTTCTCAAAGATTGATTTAAAATTAGGTTATGAACAAATAATGATTAAGGAGAAAGATATTGAGAAAACTACTTTTAGAACCAAATATGGGTTATATGAATTTTTTGTGATGCCATTTGGATTATCTAATGTACCTACAACATACATGGTATTAATGAATAATATTTTTCATGATTATCTTGATCAATTTGTTATAGTATTTATAGATGATATACTTATTTATTATACATCAAGAGAAGCACATGTCAAACATTTGAAAATTAAAATGGGAATTTTTAAAGAGCATCAACTAAAAGCTAAATTGAGTAAATGTGAATTCTTTAAGAAAGAAGTATAATGCTTAGGACATATAGTTTCTAAGAATGCATTGCAAGTAGATCCAACAAAAATTAGTACAATACGAGACTAGCTTTAATTAAAAGATGTTATAGTGGCTTGCAACTTCTTAGGTTTAGCCAATTTTTATCAACATTTCATTAAAGATTATTCTATCTTGGTAGCCCCATTGACTGACCTTTTGCAGGAGAAATGTGTGTTCAAGTTTGATGAAAAATGTAGGGAATCTTTTCTCAGATTAAAGATGCTACTTACAACAACACTTATTTTGAGAATTCCAGATGAAGAATTACCATTTGAAGTATCCATGAATGCCTATGGAATATGAATTGGTGTAGTTATTTCACAAGAAGATAAAGTGGTATGTTATGAATCTCATAAATTATGAGGAGCCAAGGTAAATTACTCAACTCATGATTTAGAATTACTAGCAATTGTTAATGCTCTAAAATTTTGGAGACATTATCTTTGTGGAAAAAGGTTTGTACTAAAAAAGATCATAAAAGTTTAAAATATTTGCAAAAATAGCCTATTTTAAATACTCATCAAAGGTGATGGATAGAATTATTGGCTAAATATGATTTTCAAATCAAATATATTCCCAATAACAAAAATGTGGTAGCTAATGCCCTTAGTCGAATGTGGAACTTATTGATAGGTGTGGTAACGACCACTATGGAAGAAGAAATTAAGGAATAAATAAAAGAAGATCCTTATTTTAAAAATATTTTAACCAATATTTCCTATGAGCCTCAATACCAACTTACCTCCAATAGTTTATTGATAAAAGGACAAAGAGTATGTATACCAAAAGGAAATTGGAGACTCAGGTTGTTTTGTGAAGCACACAAAGTACCATACATAGTACACCTAGGTTATATTAAGACCTATATGGTAATTTGCAAATCTTATTTTTGGCCTAGAATAAAGAATGATGTGTCCTCATACATTAAAAATTTTCCAACATGTCAAAGAATAAAAGCTGAATGGAGGAAACCCAATGGATTACAACCTCTAGAAGTCCCAACCTAGAAATGGGAAAATATCACTATGGATTTCATTATAAGATTGTCGATAACTGAAATGGGAAATGACTCAATAACCAAAACGGGAAATGATTCAATTTTTGTAGATGGCACATAGAAGAAGAAGTAGCCCAAAAATTTTTATGTGAAGTATTTTGATTGCATGGTTGTCCAAAATCTATCACTTCGAACAAATATCCCAAGTTCATATCCAAATTATAAAAAACTTTCTTCAAAGAACTTGGAACCCAGTTGAAATTTAGCATAGCTTATCACCTTGAGACCGATGGACAAACTGAACATGTAAATAGAATATTAAAAGATATCCTACGAAGCTATGTCAAGATTAGACTAAAAATGTGGGAGAATTATTTGCATCTGGAAAAAATTTCCTATAATAACAATTATCAAGGTTCCATACATCGAACACCATTCAAAGTAGTATATGAATGTAATTGTCGTACACCACTAACCTAGGAAATCCAACCTTAAGAATGTAATGGAAGGAAGAAGAAATGAAAATAATGGAAAACATTTTCACAAGAGTTAAAAAAAATTTACAAGTTGCTCAAGATAAATATAAAGGATATGTAGATCAACATCGACTTAAAAAAGAATTGTAAATAGGAGATCAAGTATTACTAAGAGTAAAACCTAACAAAAGTTCTCTTAAATTGGGAAAATATACTAAATTGGCAACTCGATTTTGTGGAACTTTTGAAATCTTTGAAGAATTGATGAAGTAGCATATCGATTGAATCTTCTAACAACCTTAAAAATTCATCTAGTTTTTCATGTGAGCTTACTAAAGAAATTTCATGAAAATGATGTACCATATTTGTTGGATCGGAATAGTTTGCTATTATGATCCAACACTAGCTTTGGAGTTAAAGCCATTGCTATTAAGAACCAATGAACCAAGAAATTACAAAATAAAACTATCAACAAAGTACTTATTCAATGGTCAAATTGTGATCAATAGACTTGGAAAAATAGGGAGTTTATTTTAAATACTTACCCCCAACTTTTTGAGCATCATGATATTGAATGATAAAATGTATTTGTTATGGATGTAATAAATTATGTTTTATAATTTCTAATTTTTGATCTTTTATTTGTATATATGATAATGAGGAAAACAAAGGAGCTGAAGCTGAGGAGTATAATGATGAAGCAACAATGAAGTAGTTGGATATAGAGGAAGCACTCGAGGAGGAGCTAGATGCCTAGCGGTGGTAGATTGTAATGTCTCATCCTTTATTAAGGGTGAAAGCAATTATAAACAATGTAATTAACCTTCAAATGAAGGGGCACCTCATTATGAGGAGTTACGATTATTCATGTATCCCTTGGAAAAGGTTTTGGTCTGTGCCATTTAAGGCCAAGATTAGAGGTCATGCTAGGCATGGAGTTGCAGAGCCAAGAGAGGAAAGTAATGGTATTCAAGTGAAGTGGGACAAAAAGGGACTAATCACCCCTTTGCCAAGACACCCTAACCATGGTGGCAATGTCGGATTACCTCTACAACTTAAGTGGCATAGGAAGACAACCTAGAGGATGTTGTAGTACTCTCTTCAATTAATAATTTTTTTTCATTTTCCTTATTTCACTCTTAAATATCAATTATTTATTTACCAGTTAATTAATTTATTAAATATTATCTAAGAATACCCAAAATATTATCTAAGAAAACAATGAATGCAATAAATTAAGTGATCATATTTTTACGACATCCAGGAACAAGATGTCACATGGCCATTTTCTCTCTCCATTTAGATTTTAAAAATTGTATTTTGAAAACTTTGTATTTTAGAAACTTTCAAAATTTTTCATTTATGTTTAATTTTAATAAATTAATAAGAATATTTCTATTTTATTACAC